>CAUYRT010010311.1:0-20582 GCA_963574885.1 Lepilemur ruficaudatus
GTGGCACATGCCTGTAGTCCCAGCTACTCAGGAGGCTGAGGCAGGATTGCTTGAGCCCAGGAGTTTGAGGTTGCTGTGAGCTAGGCTGATGCCACGGCACTCTAGCCCGGGCAACAGAGTGAGACTCTGTCTCAAAAAAAAAAAAAAAAAAAAAGCTTTGATATCTTGTAAAACAGACCCTTTAACCTTGTTCTTCTTCAAGAGTGTATTGCAGAGGTAGGGAACCTGCGGCCTGGAGGCCACATGTGGCTTTCTAGGTCCTTAAGTGTGGCTTTTTGGCTGAATCCAAATTTCACAGAACAAATCCTTTTACTTTTATTAATACCTTTTTGTTTGTCTTTTATATTTTTACTTTACTTTTAAAATGAACATATTTAAAATACCAAAGAATAAAATAAGTTTCAAGGAAATAATCCTCCCATATTGACTGGCATAATCAGAAAATTAGTAAGCCATAAGGGCAAAACTGATGGCTGCTACGCTCATGGTTTAGTTCTAACTTCTCCTGCCCGACTGGTGCCACCATTGTACCACACTGGTTGGCGAGAGTTTATGGGAGTCAAGTACGCCAGTCTGTTATCACCTTTTGACAATGGTGCACTGTGTTTCTGTTTAAAGTGGAATATGTGAAGAGTTCCGTGGTTCGATAGTATTTTTTAACTCTGTGTGCTTAATAGCCCATCATGTCAAAGAACACCAAGAGAAGGCTGAAGGAAGAAAACAGATTTTTCAATGAGGACTGGGAACTGCAATATTACCTTGTTTCTGCTAAAGATAAGATGATTTGCTTACTTTGTGATACTGCAATATGAACATTAAAGAAATTCAATGCTCGTCAGTATCACAACACTCATGAGGACCACAAATATTTTAAATTACAGGGAGAGGAGCAAAAAGTTATACTGCAGAAATTAAAAGATGAAAAGCAAAAAGCAAAGACAATTCTTTCAAGCAGAAATAAAATCTAGAAATAATGCCACTGCAACAACTTATAAAGTAGCTTATATACTCAGGGAAAAAAGGAAAGCCATTCAGTGACATAGAAATTGCAAAAGCATGCCGTGTCAAAGTTGTCAGATGCTTAGACTCCAATAACGTCTCAAAGTACAAACTGCCTCTTTCAAGAACCATAATTGATTGGTAGCATGAATTAGCCTTCAACTTAACAGAACAAATTCATGCAATACTTCAAATGGAAAATATATATTATTAATTGCTTTGGATGAAGCAACTGATACTACTGACATAGTGCAGGTTTTATACTTCATTCGGGTCATAAGAGAAGATTTTCTTTGCTATGAAGAGTTACTCAATTCGGGAACAGAGCGCAGGAAATAGATATCTTCAATAGCTTTCAAGATAAATGTCATGAAGTTGGACTGAATTTATAAATTTAGTGAGTGTATGTGCAGATGATGTACCTTCCATGACAGGAAAACATGAAGGCTTTATTGCACAGACTAAAAAAGTATTAACAGATCCAGATGCTCTCATTTCTTTTCATTGTATCTTGCATCAGCAAAATTTCTGTGCTAAAGGTAGTATTTTTAGTGACACTTTGCAACAAGTTGTAATAAGCATTGTTACCTATATTCTTGCAAATGCAACACAGTATCATAAGTTTTATAACACGCTAAAGTTGAAAGATGAGGTATTCAGTATGGATTTGCCATATCACTCTACAGTGTGTTGGCTATTGCAGGGACAGGTGTTAGCCAAAATTTTATCTCTGTGTGAACAGATAGTTAAATTTTATAAAGAACAGAATCAGCAATGTGAATTGCTGAAAGAGTGTTTCCATGGGAATGCAGCATTTCTGTGTGATATCATGAGAATATTTAAAGTAAAACATATCTTTTACTTCTATGCTATCTCTATTAAAATAAAGAAATATAAACATTTATCCTTTTAGGGTAAATTCCTCTCAATCAGATGATTACAAATTCAACACAGTTATACAGAACATGATGTATTTTATAATTAAAAAAACAAGACTTAATTGTAGTAAAGGACTTCTTACTATTCTATGCAACTGAAGTTAAAATTACCCATAGTATCTACATTTTTCTAAAATTCTAATAAACGTGTATTTGCTTCAGAGTGATCACTGGCTAACAAATCCTTTAGAATAAGAGTGATTTTCGTACCACATAAAATATCTTGGTGGCATTTATGTATATTCCTGCGTGTTTCCAAAAGAAAAAATATCACTCTAAGTAATCCTCAGTATGCCTGAAACAAACCAGGGCATTAAAGATGTGTGTGTCTCAATCAAACCAGAATCTTAACATTTATTGAGTTAATCACTGAACATAAAATATAGCGGTATCTACAGATTCCTTTGAGAAAGGCTGACTTCAAGTTAAAGAGTGTGGGAAGCTGCCCTAGGTCTGTGATCCTCAGCTTGTTATACAATGAGGGGTTTCAAGCAAATTAACTTTCACTTAGATCACAAAAATTTAGACTTGGTCTTGCTTCTACACACACAGACACACACACATACCCTTTCAGTATCTATGAAACAATTTATGGAAAACAGATATATAGGGTAAGAAAAGTTCACTAAATAAACTCCTTGGTTAACTATAGTGAAGGGTAATAATGTTCGATGTTGACTCTAAGACCAATCTCCAATCTCCAAGGAGTTAAGCCTATTCAAGCGAAAGTACATCAAAAAGCCTATCTCCTGTCCCATCTCCCTGCCCATCCAGGAGGTCTTTTGGAGATGTAATCTAAAGTATATCAGTCAAAAATACACAAATGGAATGTTTTAATGCCCTTTCACATGGTTATGCTTTAGAACAGAAAACATTTTAGAACATTATTATTTAATTACTTATTACTATATTTAGTAAGAAACTTAAAAAGAACTTACTGCATTTTGATATATTACATTTTCTATTTCCATAAATTTTTGGATAAATTCCTTTAATTAAAAAGTCTAAGTGCATTGAAAAGTGCAGGGTTTAAATGCAATTTATAGTATTTTGAAAAGTAGATGAAACTTTCTATGCAAGGTTGAACTCAAGGGAATTTCAAAGACTTTAGACTTTACGTCCTTTATGAAAGGTATATCTGGATAGGACATGGTGAGAGGCAGCATGGTAGCATATATTTAAAAAATACGTATACATGCTATTTTAATCCTAAAAGTCTTCCTAGTTAAAAAAAAATGTAGCAAATATTCTTGACAATGACAATTTAAAGAAGTCATAGAAAGAGTTTAAGAGGCTAATACTGGCTGCGCGTGGTAGATCATGCCTATAATCCTAGCACTCTGGGAGGCCAAGGCAGGAGGATTGCTTGAGCTCAGGAGGCTGAGACCAGCCTGAGCAAGAGCAAGACCCCACCTCTACTAAAAAAAAAAAAATTAGAAAAATTAGCTGGGTGCAGAGGCATGAGCCTGTAGTTGCAGCTACTTGGAAGGCTGAGGTAGGAGGAATGCTTGAGCCCAGGAGTTTGAGGTTATAGTGAGCTATGATGATGACATTACACTCTAGCCGGGACAACGGAGCAAGACTTTTGTCTCAAAAAAGAAACAAAAAAAGGACAATACTTTACTTCTAATTATATTTTATCATCCACTTCTACATACCTACACAGTATTTTAAATTTAGCAACGTAGTTCACATTTAAATAGAAAATTTGTTATCATTAAAAATAAAGTTCATGAATATATTTTTAACTCACTTTACAATAAAATAGATGGAAGCAATTTATAATATTTAGAGTGGTCAGTTTCAATCACAAAAAAAAATAAAGTCTAGATCTTACAGTGGTGCCTTCCTTTGGATATATTCTACCCAACTTTTTCCTTAAAGTCTATAACGCCCATGAATAAAAACACAGTTAGTTGAAAAGTATGTCATGAATGTTATAAACAGCAGAAGGAACATAATCTATGAGGCTAAACTTAATTATTTGTATTGAGAGTTTTTCGGGACTCAAAAGCTTATGCAACAAAAGACTTAATTTTTATAGTCGTATGCATGAACTCATTATATGAGACATTATTGGGCATTTATGCTGAAACTAATCCACACATTGTACTATAACAGAAACTGTACTATAAATAGAAACTGCAAATTCTAGTTGTGGTTCTCTGGACATTTTCTATGCATATAGAATGCCCCAGTATTCAATTCAATAAAATAAAGAACTGTATTAAAATTATATCTAAAATTCTTATAAACTTTCTAAAACTATATGGGGCAAGAAAAAGGCCACTTTCATATCTTGGACCAGTTGCAAAGCTTGGAGAAGTGAGATGACCACAGGATAGTCTGTCAGCCAAGAAGAAAGTAGACAACTTTGGATGTATCTGTTCCTCTGGGGAGAAACAACAAATCATCTAGCCCACAGAGCTTCAAGGAGGTGATCAGCAGTTGTGGGAAGGTGGGTGTGGGGGTGGGGACAGGTATCTGCAGGGGACAGGCACAAAGTGCCACCTGCTTCTTCAGACTCTTCATGCTGATAAAGCAAACAGCTTTAGCAGCTGGAGGAAGGACAACAAGTACCCAAAGGGCACCAAAAAGGACCAAGAGTGCTTGGAAGAAATGTTAAAAAACTCCTTGATATGCTAGGTACAAAACCGTTTAGGTATAGAGCCTAAGATCCTATACTAATAATACCAAGTAGAGGTCTTCTACTGCTGAGAGAGGGGCAGGAAACTTCTGCCCAATGTCAGCTGCAGGTAAAAGGCAGCATTTGGTTGTCACAGGGAGAGCTAGAAATGCTTAAAAAATCCCCAAGACTCAGGTGCACATGGCCTCTCTAAGACTTAGGCTGAGCCAAAACAACAGAGAACTATGCCTTGCCTTCAGCCCCAACAGAAGCACAGCACAGAGTGCTAAGTAACAGTAGGCTTCTGCTGAGGGAAGAGCAAGAATGTGGAGAGAGATGCTCTCTGTGGTACAGGTGTGCAGAGACAGCTGAAAGCTGAGGGTGAACAGCAATACTGAAGAACAATACTTTATATGTGTGTGTGCATGTGTGTGTATATGTACAGCCGCCCTAAAAAACTAGGCAACTCAGCTCAGCTCAGCACAAGAAGAATTTGAAGTCTATGGTCCACTGAAGGTAGCAAAATCCAAATGCAGCTCAGCTCCTGACTAGGCTGATTCAACTCCACACACTAATAGCCTACTAGAAAAAGAGGCAAGCCCATGGTGAGGTATAAATACTGTTTGTCTTAGTGTCTAATGATCACACAATATCCAGCATTCAATCAAAAATTATAAGATTCACAACAAAATAAACAAAAGCCCCTAAGCAATCCACTGTTAAGAGACAAAGTAATCAGCAAGTTCAGACTCATAGTTGATTCATATATTGAAACAATCAGGCAGAGACTTAAAAACAACTAGGATTAAAGTATTAAAGGGTCTGGTGAAAAAGAGGAGAAACCTGAATGAGTTGATGGGAAATTTCAGCAGAGAAATGAAAATGATAAAGATACTAAAAATTTTAAAAGACAGTATCAGAGATAAGGAAGATTCCTATGGTGAGCTCATCAGCTTCTGACATAATTAAGGAAATACCATGAATTTGAAGAAATGTAGATAGAATTTACCTAAGCTGAAACACAAAGAAAAGTATAGCATGGGGGAGAGGGAACAGAGCATCTAAAAGCTGCAGGACGTTATCAAATGGTCTAACATACATACAGTTGGAGTCCCAGAAAAAAGGAAATAGAGACAACAGAGCAGAATATTTGAAGAGATAATGAATGAGAATTTTCCAAAAAATAATCAAAGATAAACACAGATCTGAGAAGTTCAGTTAACCCCATATGAGATAAATACTTCCCTATCTCAATCTAGCACAATATAGTCAAACTGCTATAAAGCAAATTTTTTCTAAAGAAAACCATGAAGGGAGCTAGAGAAAAAAACATGAGTAATCTAAAATAACTGCTTTTCTAAAACAAACTTATAAGTGTCAGAATAGTGGCAGAAATCAGATCATTGTTTTCTTTGGGTGGAAAGTTGAGGTGGGGAGGATTGACTCCAGAAGAAAATAAGAAAATTTTCTGGGAAATGTTCTATAATTATACAAATGTATAGATGTATCAGAATTCATCAAACTGCACACAAAATATGTGCATTTTATTATATATAAATGATACTTCAATAAAGTTAAATTTCTCAAGCCCATAAACAAAACTGATTTCTTAAATTTTCAAACAATGAATAAATAATCCTGCTCATGGAAATATTCTACATCCCTTATAAATGATTACCATGGTCATTCAATAATCTGACCATTAGGAGATGGAGATCTAACAGTTTATTACAAAACAACTTTTTAGATATATCTTTAAAACTATAAGAAACCTTGCTATCCTAATATGGCCCATGTAGTAATTATAGGTAGTACTGTTAACAATCCATTTAGACTGAATTAGCCATGCCTTGTGTTACTAGCAGGTTGCAAAGCAGGTGGTAAGGTCAGAGACTGAATCCTTCAAGATGGAGTACAAGAAAAGCAAAATACAAACACAAAAAAAGTTACAGGAGCTAGAAACTAGTTCAAAACAAGTATCTGAGTAAAAATTCAAGATAGCTTAAAAAAACCTATTGAAAATAGTACAGGGAAGATGCCTGAATTCTCTAATCCACCTATTCTTCACACAAATTGTTCTTTTTCATTACTTTTTATCATGAAAGAAAGCAAGAATTAGGAATAATTTATTCACTTAATATTTATACTCTGACTTTTATAATAATCAGGGTGAAAAATACAATGAATGCAGTCATGACCATAATTCCAGTTGTTTTTTTCACTGAACATGCACTCCATGTTTTGCCTCAGGAGAGGGGGAGAGCATTAACACTGATGGACAGTCCTCTTAGTAGGGCCAAAACAGTAAGTATGTCTATCACGTTCCTTAAAAAAGAATTCCAAATAAGTATATTTTTCCCTACTCCAGGCAGGGGAGTTTAATTCTTATCCCCCAACCTTGAGAGTGAGCTAGACTTAGTGACTTGTTTTCAAAGAAAAGAGGATGGAGAGGGGAAAAATAGTAACTTTATGGTAGAGAATCATGGTCCATGCTATGTTGGCCTGGGGATCAAGGCCGCCATTACCAGCAATGCCATGTTAACAGCACATACCTCTGATGTGACGTGATGAGACTGCCTTCCCACCTCTGCAGGAGTCTTCCCCAAACCCACAGCCCCAGTCTAGTCATGGGAAAAACATCAGACAAACCCAAATGGAGGCACATTTTACAAAATACTTGGCCAGTACTCCCAAACTGTCAAGGCCATGCGAATTTAAAGAAAAAACTGAGAAACTGTCACAGCCCAGGAGAAACTAATAGGATGTGATGACTAAATGCAATGGAGTGTCCTGGATGGGATCCTAGAACAGGAAAAAGACTTGGTGGAAAAACTGGCAGAATCCAAACGAAGGCTGGAGGTTAGTTAACAGCAATGTGCCAATGTTGGTTTCTTGATTTTGACAAAGGTACCAACACAATGTAAAATGTTAACATTAGAGGAAACTGAGTGAAGGATATTCACGATCTCCCCATGTTATCTTTACCACTTTTCCACAAATCTAGGAATCATTTCAAAACAAAAAGTTTATAAAACAAAAAATAAATCACAAAAATAATATGGGCAGGAAAAGAGGAGGGGGAGGGGATTTTCAGCCCTGCGTCTGATTTTTACCATAGTCCACAGCTCCTCCCACTCTGAGGAGCACACTCACCCGCACACAGCTTTCCTGCTACAGATGCTCAGCAGGAACACTCCACGTGAATGAACGAAGCTCTCTGCTCTAAGGAGGACTGACAGACTGCCTACCCCCTCAGCACATCACTTGAATATTCTCTTCTGTTGTCCAAAAATCACACAGCTGGAAGAGACCTTCAGAGTTTTACCACCCCAGATGGGTGAAGGTATTTCAATTTCAGAGTTTTAAAGGCAAATATTATAATTTCTTATTTTTTAATCATATTTTTCTGAGTTTCAAATTTTGTAGCCCTTAAAAGCAAAATCTGGAGAGTCTCGATGTGTATTTCCAGTGAGTGGTAACAAGCAGCCTTCAGCACAGTTATGGACTCAGTTTATGTCTCAGATGAACACTGCAGAGGGCTGCAGTTTAGACACGTATACAGTGTTCTTAGTTATCACTTTTAGTACATTGCGTTTAATTCATTACCATAATGGATCACTGATAAAAGATAGCATAAGGACCACAAATTTTGAACTTTAAAAAACTATGAAGAAACATAAAAATGACTAATTCAACAGCTTTACCCCAAAATAATGATATCAATGAATAGCATTCATCTGATCAAATTTCTTATGTAAAAAATCAAGGTATCTCAAAATACAAAGATGTTTTTATCCTAATTGCTTATCCTCACCTGTGAAATTGTAGAAAAGTACATGCAAATAGAATCCTGAAACATTCTATCTTATCTCATCATTTAGAAACCAAACAGGAACAAGAAGAGTGGATTTCAAACACCTAGACATGAAAATAGTTTTGACCATTTTTGATGCCTTAACACAGAGAAATAAACAATTTCTCAGTAAATAATTTTTTCCTATGTAATTAAACAGTATATATCACCTGCTATATAGAGAAAATGGAAAAATTTTCTTTACAAAGTATGTTACTAAGTATTATACTAAAATGAACTTTATGATATAATCTTTAATAGCATATTGATCAAATATAATCTTTGAATTAAAACTACTTATATAGTATATAAAAATGAAAAAAATCTTTTAAAATTTCTTTGAGGAAATCATGAGATCATGTCACCCAAGAAAGTGTTCACAGATTTGTAACAGGTTAGAAAATGGTCAACTAGTTCAATCATCTTGATTTGCAGATGGAAAAAACTGAAGCCCAAGATTTGGGGATGGAAGTGATAGTGTTAGGGCAAGAACCTAGTTCTCATCCCTCCTTACAATCTTTCTATAATATAACTTCTTTAAGATGTGCCACTTTTCATCTGGCTGGCTATCCATCAACAAAATCCCAACTGCTAAGCAAAGAAAGGTCAGAAAACTCTCTCACCCTTGGACTTAAACTTCCCTGTATGCAGGAACCAGATTTAAAGGCAACTCTGTAAGCACCTCTTCAACATCAAAACACTAGACTTAGAAATTACACAATCATGCAAATGGTGTCCCAAGACTTCTCTGCACCCCAACTACCCAACACAGCTTCACTGTTCCTACTGTGGGAGAAAGGCTTAAAAACTCAGCTTTCAGGAATCATCTTTAAACTCAACAGTAGACTAGAAACAGCAGAGAAACGTAGAGGGGTACAGGGGATATCACAGAGAATTCAGCTAAGTCAAATGTAGAATAAATTGTTTTCCTGCTTCTCCTTCCTAAACCACATCATTGCCCTGATTCCAGGTCCTCCCCAAAAAGGTAGTTCTCAAACTTTATGACATTATCGTTGAAACAAGTATTTTATAAGTACAAGTCTGAAATATGATTATTTGATCTGATTATTATTATGATAATCATCCTTACCACCACCAACACTTACACAGCCTGACTTGTTTTAGAAAATATCTTCCAAATTTCTGATAAATAGATTATAAATGGCCTTTTGGAACAGTGTCTATTTGTAATTCCTGGTCTCAAACTCCTGGCACAAAATAATGAATGTTCTTCTAAAGCCAGAGCAAAAAACAATTATTTATTTGATTTTATGACTTGTATTCTTCATAAAATTATAATCTTGGCAAGTCATTAACAAATAAGTCAAGTGATTAAAACATTAAAATATGCAAAATGTAGTGGTAACAATCATATTAACAGGTCACTCATAGTTAAATTTATTTATTTATTCAATAATCACTTATTGAATACACAGCAAGTACTGTGCTGGGGATAAAAGAAAAAGATGAATGTTCACTACTTCTAAAGCTATAACAGACCAATAAAAAGAGAGATGTGTGAATCACCAAGTCCAATAAAAAGTAGTGGGGGGGGGTAACAGGCTAAAATGAGGCCACAGAGGAGGAAGGCGGACCAATCACAGAATTACGCTGGACTGGCTAGGTGTCAGGAAAAGCCTTGAGGGAGGAGATGAACTTGAGCTGGTGTCTGAAAGATAAGTTGGCCCTGATAGAGATAACGAAGTCAGGATGCACGGCAGATGGGAGTAGGATGTGCAAGATCTCCTAATTGAAGTATGATATACTATAAAGTACCTTGGAAAACAGAAAGCAAACAGTTTGCTAGAGCTGAGTTTTGGGGTGGAGAAGTACAGCAACAGTTAGCGCTATGTATGCCATACTAAGAAATATGACTGTATCCATGAATGGTTCTTAATAGTTTCTGAACATAGACAGTATTTGGAATTTAAAGGTGACTTCTAAAGAAACCCAAAAAAGTGTATTGATTACATACATTTCCTTTTTAATATATTCTCAAAAACCATGGGAATAGAAATGATTTGTTTTTGAACATAGACTCTTTTCAGGATTTAAAAGTAATAATAAAAACAACAAAACCAATAACTACAGTGTACTAATTACTT
Organism: Lepilemur ruficaudatus; assembly: GCA_963574885.1. NCBI lineage: Eukaryota > Metazoa > Chordata > Mammalia > Primates > Lepilemuridae > Lepilemur > Lepilemur ruficaudatus. The sequence continues at coordinate 10,522 of CAUYRT010010311.1, forward strand.
ACTATGAGTCAGGTACTTCACATAAATTTCTCATTTAATTTTATATTCACAACAACCCTAGAATAGGAATTATTTCTATCAGAAAATGTTGGCTAGAGAATCTGCCCACAAGCACCAATTAAGTGGCAGAATGGACTTCAAACTCAGTTTAACTTAAGCCTGTACTCTATGGACTTTTTCTCTGAATTAAAAAAAAGTACACATTAATATATACACACCACTATTTTCTTCTCATTTAGGTCACACACCCAATCACTGGTGGAAGGGGCATGGGATAATCTTTGATTCACCATCATCTTCTAGCTACCACTCCCTTTTCCTCTCCACTTGACAGCAAAACCAATAAAGGGTGGTCATGTAGGACCCTGGTCATATCTACTTCCTCATTTCCCAGTCTCCTTCCAAACTAGTCTTCCTACTGAAGAAAATGGGAATCTGCCATGAACACTGTCATCTATGGCTCCATAATGCTAATCCAATGGCCAATTAACTGTCCTCATATTACCCAATGGCTCAGCAGGTGACTTCTTTTTGTTATTCCTAGAACACCACTCTATCCTATTCCTGTTGTTTTCCTTTCTTCCTTATCTGTCCTCCTTCTCAGCTTATCTTCTGCCCTAAGGAATTCTAAATGTTGGACTGTCCCCTGTTCAAACTGGGTTTTTCTTCCCTTCGTGGAATTAAATGCCATCTGTACACTTGTAATCAGTAGATTTTTATTGATAATCCTGAACTCCAACTGTTTTTCCAACTGTCCATACAACAACTCTTCTAGGACAACACATGGATATCATAAACTTAACAGGTCCAAAACAGAACTTTTTCATTCCTCATGTTTTATCTATGTAAAAAATCTTCCCAATAACAAACAGAAGGCCAGCATACAGCAGGTACTATAGGCTTCCCCATAGACAAAGAGGTCATGTAGTACTGCATATATTTATCAGTATACAATATGAATAGTTAAAATCCTCAAAAGCCTTTTTAAAATATATTTTCCTACCATATATTCTTTCATATAGGACTTGGGTGTCTACCATATGATATCCTGGATAATCACTTTGCTTATTGGACTTAGAGAAGTGTAAATTTAATAAGCAACAGACACAAAAATATTAATCTTAAGTTGGAAATTATAACATTTGTATTTTTAAAATGGTGAGAAAATTGGTCTCCTGCTTCTGATAGTGGAGGACTATGCAATTTGAAACAACTGTCCTACTGAGGATAACTAGAAGAATTGGACAAAGTTTTAAAAATTTCTGCTTAAAGGCATGGGAAAGCCAAAAAGTCAATACAGATTTAAGGGGGCAAGATGCGGAAAACAGAAACCCAGAAAGGTGAGTCTGAAATCTGAGGCCTCCCGACTGGAATTAGCAGCAATACCAATTTCAAGAAACATAAAGGAGAGGCTAGGCAGCCTCAAGAACCTTGGAGGATAAAAAATGGAGGCCAGTGCCTGCCAAGGTAGGTTAGAGGCCAATAAACTTTCCATGATTTGCATGGCAACCCAAAGGGCTGTGCCATAGGAATTAGTATAAACCAGACATAATATGCTTCAATAGTCTGAAGCATTACTTCAAATCACCTCAGTCTCTGAAAATGAATTAAAGGTGATCCGGGATTGCTAGTCCCATAGCTGCCTGCCAGGAGCAAACATAAGTTCTCTCTGTAAAAAGTTAACATTACCCTAGGCCTCAACATTTCTCTGCAAATAAAAAAAAATATGATAGCTGATATCAATCAAAAATTGTCAGATACCCAAGGAGACAATATAACATGAAAACAAAACAAAACAAAAACAAAAAGCCAAGAGGGGAAAAACAGATGACGGAACCAGTGGAGCTACTGTGGCATTAAGACACAGACCTAAAAACAACTGCGTGTGATAAATTTAAGGAGCTATACAATAAAATAAAGATTTTTGTCAGGGAACTGAAAAATATGAAAAGAACTGAATGTAGTTCTAGATCTGGAAAACACAGTAATCAAAATTAAAAGCTCCATGGATAGGTTTAAAAGCAGATTAGATCCAGCTGAAGAAAGAATAAGACAGTGATTAGAAGATTAGAAGAAAACAGGACAAAAGGCAGGCCAGAGAAAAGAAAACACAGGAAAGAGAGTGAGAGATATAAAGAATCAGTAAAAATATCTTCTAAAATATGTGGAACTTTAGTCTCAGAAAGAGAGAAGAGAGAAAAGGAGCAGAGCAATATTTTTAGAGATAATGTCTCAGAATTTTCCAAAAACTAACCAATGGTGTTAATCACACATTTAAGAAGCTCTCCAAGAAAGATAAAGCGAAAAAAAAAAAAAAAAAACTACACCAAGGTACATCATAATCAGAGGCTAAAAACCAAAGACACAGAGAAATCACAGAGTAGTCTGAGAAAAACAGATATTTTAAAATACAATTAGACTGACAACTAACTTTTTCACATAAACAATAGAAACTAAAAAGTAGTGCAGAAAACAACCACTAAACCTAGACTTCTATTTCTAGAAAAATTATTATTTAAGAATTAAGGTGAAATAAAAACATTTTCAGAAAACAAATACTAAATACAAAAGTAACTTTTTTACATTTCATTTGAGCTAAATAATCATATCTTGCTATCACAACTTGGGGCCTATGCAAGGTAATTATTCAATAATGACCACAGGCATTGCCTTTTCTAAGAAAGTTCTTTTTTCTTAGAAAAGTAGAGTACTAAGTGCAAATATTATTTATAAACAATTCGAATGAATTTAGAAACTAATGGGAGGTAAATGGGATACAAACAGAAGGAAGGAAAGAACAACACCTATAACTTATAAAATATTTGAATTTCATCAAATAAAATCTGTACAACTGATGTCAAAATTACATATTTTATTGCTTTAGAAAATGTTTCTATTTGAACTAATTTGACAAATGCTTTTAAGAACAAAGTACATCACTTTTATATCTGAAGCATTTTGTTGCATATATATAGATCATCAGTGATAAAAGAGGACAAAATATTCTAAGGATATTGTATGTTCTGAGTAGTCTAAGTGTGATTTAATTTTGAGGGCAAGAAATTTCTCAATCATCTTTACACAAGTCCTATAGAATGCCCAATATACAACTTTGTACACAGTAGGCTCCCTAAGACAATTAACATAATAAGCAAAATTCAGATAGACTAGAAAGGCAAGACACTTCTTCAGCTCAATTCCAAAGAAGAAAAAACTATTCTCATTTCAAGTTTAGAACCCGTATGTTTAAGAATTTCAGTCCTTTCATCCTTAAATAGAAACCACTGTGATAAAATTGACTTTGTGGAGTCATTTTCATCTTTTATTAATACATAATTTAAGTAACTACTAGATATAAATATAACATAAAAGGAGGTCCCTTTGAAAATTTAGTAGAAATTTCTCACAGATTTAGATTATAACTGAACCACTTTTCAAATATGTTACTGACCTGGTTTTAAGAGTGTTTTCTATTTACCAGCATACAGAAAAGGTCACCAGTCTTGTGTGTGCTCCAGGGAGCATATATAGGCTATAGCCTATATATCTATATCTATATACATATGTATATACACATAAAATATAGGCTATAGCTACAGCATATAGATTCAGTAAATTGGCAAATCAACTATTCATATGTTACCAAGAAAATCTGACAGATAATCATGACAGCAAAAAAAAAGTCTGCAACATTTAGGACATTCTATAATGCGTGGTAGCTTTTAACTTGAGGTCAATAAAGAACAAAAGAATGGGCAGAAAAGTGAATAATCATGTATGTGTAAATTGACAAATAGGAAAAAACATGGAAGGATTCATGATTTGAAAAGTGTCTTTTTGTCTTTATCGAAAAAAAGTATGCTTCTCTAGTTTTTGATAATAAACGTACAACTGGGTCAACCTTAAAAAGGAATAATGCAGCATAAAAATCAACAAAGCTACAAAGAAGTCACATAAATGTATCCTTTAAAAAAAAAATCACTGATCCCAGAGCAATGACATTAAGAAGCCAGTCTTCTATGGAACTCCCTAATATTGCTGGTTAGTAGGTAGATAGGAAGTAATTTCCCTTCTAAAATGCACACACCATTTAGATTTGTTAATTGAAACTACTGAAGAATTTGTATTTGAGCCATCCCAATGCAAGTGTTTGTGCCAAGATGTCATTCCATTCTTGCATTAACACATGGGATCAAATAAATGAAATTCCCCGATCCCCATCTCGATCCACGTCTCAAAAAGTCACTGACTGCTGAAAAACAACAGAAATTTATTCTCTCCTAGAAATCAACCAGAAGGCAGACCGTCATTTGGTAGCCAGCATGTGATTCAGCAGAGCTTTGTATAAAAAGTGTAAAGTTCAAAACGACACAAAAAGGGCTCTGGAAGTAGAGGACTGTTTTTACCCTTCCTGGAATCACCACTGACGGCATCTATGAACTTCTGACTGTGTGTAACAGAAGAACACACCAGGATGACAAAGTAGTGACTTTTAAAGAGCAGCCAACAACAAGCACATAGAGACTCTTTCAGCAAATACAGGTAGGAGAAATTTGAATGTGTGACAACAGGTTTACATAAGCAATAATGTGATTAGATGAAAAACAGGGCATAAACACTGGCTGTGACTGAACAATTTCTCAGAAGAGATAAAAATGCATTTAAAAAATATGATACTTTTTTCTGCATTTCATAAGATTGCTGTTTGTATCTTCTTGTCTTCACAAGCATAGTTAAATAAAAAGCAAATCATTTGAAAAAACTCTATTTCTTTTATGGAATTGGAGATAAGTCGGACTAGGCAGTTTAAACAGGAGGAAAGCATCCACGTAGATGCATAGAACAAAAAAGTTATTGTTTGAAATGTAATGAATCTTCAATAAGGTATCACTCTGAAGTATTCTCAGATCTGCACTCCCTTTTGTAATACTAAATATCTCCTAACAATGAGAGATAATCAGTATTTAATTGCAAAGGTATTGTGTAATAAAAACTGTAGCAATTTGAACTCATTATAGCTATCAAAACTAGAAAGTTCTTGCAAGTTCAGAGGAATAGACCTTTTGGGAGTCAAAGCTGCCAATCTGTGATGCTTTCTCTTTTTAAAAAGGGGATGTCAAATAGAAGATGAAAAGAAAAAACTGGAAAGAGAAGTACAAAGAGATTTAATTGAAAAATACGCTTTTCATTTTTCTGAATGTTCTTGTTACGTGTGTGAGCCTTTTTTTTTTTTTTGTACTTTAATGACATTTTGAGTAGTCTAAAAGGTATACAAACAACTCATGGGAGGAAAGGCTTTTGGAAGAAGCCTCAATAGGTGGGTCAAGTCAGCTACTGATTTTATTGTCAGTTTATGATTTCCCCCTTAAAGTCTCTTTGAACTGATGTGCCTTTCATCTTTCCATCATTCTCACCATTTCAACACTCTAATTTAGTTCAACTCTGCTTATTTTGTTTTGTTAACAAATGGGCCCAAATTCAGGGAGGGCAGGGAGACACCCTCTCTTGTGGTTTCATGTACTGTTTTGCTACGGTCTACTAGAAAAGAGTAACTTAAAAAATGCAATTTTACATACACATGATCCTCCATTGGACTCAAATCTCTTCAACAATCCATGTTAATATTTTTTGAATTTAAAAAACTATTTAGTTTTAAGACTTCAACACTGGTGTCTGGCAGACAGCTCTTTCAACATAGTTTCAGCTCTTTGAACCTGTCCCCATAGCTCTTTTCCCACTGTCTGAGCTTCCAAGATTGCTGTGGCCAAAGGATTGAAATGCATGTGGAAGCCCATAAAATTACTTGTCTAGGGCCCCACTAAACCATTCGCGCTCACAACTGACTGGTCCCACACAATCTGACGTTTTTACAGAAACTTGAGCACTGCAATTAATTAAGGAGTTATGGGGGAAATCTTCCTTCTTAGACTGAGCTAATCAAGAAGACACGAGGTGGAGGGGAAAGGAGCAAATATCTGAGATATACACATTCCCAAAGGTGAGTTTTGTTTTCCACATTCTCACTCCCAAATAATCCAGGTAATTGCAGCCCAAGGCCTTGTGTCCTCCCCTCCCTGTCTATTTGGTAGAAGGGAGGCAGTGTTTTGAAGTGAGTATACTTAGGCAAAGAGAAAAACATCAGAATGAATAAGCTACAATATGGAAAGACGCAGCAGACCTTCTTTCCAGGGAGCAAGTGGCTGGTCCACACCCCAGGGGCCACTTACACAGACTGGAGTCCTGAGGAGAACAAAATCGACTGTGGCAATTGTGATGTGATGGGTGGGATGGGGAGAGGATGTGAAGCACAGAGTCATTGTCACCTGATCTCTACTTTCTTCATATCCGCAGTTATCTTTGCTATTACTCTCAAATGTAATTCTTACTCAAGATACACTGAAATCGAAAAGCAAATAGTATGAGTATGGTAAGAATACCTATAGTGTCATTCCATCTGATTTCTCTCCCCTAACTCTTAAATTCATCTTTCAAGGCAACTGTAAATTACCACTGCCTCCATGAAGACTACCTTTATGCCCTCCTTCATCCATCCCCCATTAGCACATATAATCTCCCCCTCCCTTACTGTACCCATGTCTTCTTTAAGACACATTCCTTTCTACTTTGTACTATACAGAGCATGGTAATCCCTTAATAGACAGACTATAATAAGCTAACTGAAAGCAGAGATTATATAATACCTCTTTTCAATCCCAGTCTCTGCACAGTGTTAAAAAACAAAACAAACATGTAAACAAAACACAACTAGTTGAATGAGATCTACAACCTACAAAAATTTTAAAAACCCCTAATAAAAAATCTCACTAGTTTTGTCAGAAAATTAGAGGAACAAGGACAGAGGGGGGAAAATACTACAGAAAGTGAAAAGGAAAACAGAAAATATTTTACTTATTCCTCCCCCAAATAAAAAATGATGGGGAACAGGAGACTAAAGATATAATTTTTTCAAAGTAAATACATATTATTGACCTGAACATAACCAAGATTTTTAAGTGATGGCATAATCAGTAAAGTATATCAGTTACTATCATAATATTTCATTACAGGAGAGAAAAGCTACTCTTGAACTTGATACTAGTCAATGTAATTTTTTTCTAGCCTATTCGCAACCCCAAATGCCTTTAGATAACTGCTTATATTAGTTTCTTGTATGTTCTTCCAGTGTTTCTTTGTATAAATACTTACTTACCCACCCCCAACTCCATTTATAAAAAAGATAGCATAAAATGTATACAGCCCTGCATCTGCTTATTTAAAAACTTATATCCTGGAAATCTTTCCATTTCAGTATATAGAAAGCTTCCTCCTTTCTTTTTTTCTTTTTAAAAGAAACATTATTTCCCTGTGGGTAGATGCATGCTAGTTTATTTATCCACCCAGTGTCTTTTAGAGGGATACTAGTCTTGCTTCTAACCTTTAGCTTTTATGATCTATTTTGTAAGGGGTAACCTATGTAATCTATGTAATCTCATTCATGTGTTGCTGATGTATCGAATACTGATTACCTAATACATTTGTGATTTTGGATTGATTTGATGTCATTTAAAATTGTTAGATTGTTTACTTTAGTCTTTTAAAGGACATATTTAAACTTCTTAAACTGGATTGCATATGGATTACTTATTCTTAAATATGATTTTAGGCAAATACTGATTCACAACAGTCCTTTAGGGACCTAGAAAGTGGCCACTGAATTCCAGAAGTACTTTAAGTGACAAAAACTAAAAAATGAAAACCAATACTATAAAGTGCTAAATGAATTGGTTATTCATGATGAGAAAGATTATTATTTTTCTTAGATTATCTCAGGTATCTGGCGCAGTTTGGAAAAGTTAAGAAACTACATGATGTATAACCCTCATGACTGTTTTCTATCAATGCCCATATGCATTAAAACCATGCAAACCATTGGTACCCTTAACTAGTTCAAATAGGGACATATTCGAATACCATATCATATTCAGGGGCCACATATGAAGCCTGTATACTTCCTGCCAAAACAAAGTTCTATTCTACTTGCCTCATTCCAAATCAGCACAGGGAGTAAAAGCAAAACAGAAAGAACAATGTGTATGTAAAGGGATGTTTCAGGGTTTTGTTTTTTACATCCTAGATGATTATTTTTTATCTTACAAAAATAATATCTTATTCTCAAAACAATTCATTATTTTTATTTATCTACAAGATATTATAGCCAAGTCAAGGAACGCAACAAGATGCCTCTGCTAAGTATCTCCTAATTATTAATCCTGAGGCATAAACAAGTCAAACATTGCTTTGTTTTTAGTTTGATGGGTGAAATAAAACAGAACAAAGGGGGAATTATTTAATTCCATCAAAAACATCCAAATATTTCTCAGGGAGAACCTCTCTCTTTCATAACTAAATTAACCTGTAAGTTTACCAAATAAACACATTGCACAGTGTACTTTCAAACTGTGTCAAAAGTACTTCACTGTTCTAGCATTTTTTTTTTTAAAGCAAATACAAAGTTTTGTGTATTTTTTTGATCAGCATTTTGCTGGAAGACCTAAAATCAGGTTAACATAAAAATTCCAGAACACAAACATGATCACCTACAGCCAGGTGTTTGGGTGAATCTATTGTTAGAGTTCAGATAAGAAAACAAGACATAACCTGGTCTCCTCCTAAGAGGAAACTGTATCACCATGGACTATGTTAAGATACAGGAATAGAAAGAGATCAAGACCTCAGTGACAGCATCTTTTAATTTAGCCAAAAACATCACTCCAGATATTTTGCTGTTTTGTTAAAATATTAAACGTATTTACCAACTATTTTTAAATTTCACACATTTTAAATGTTCACAATGTCACCAAATAAACACAAATAGAACCAATAGACTATTATATAATATTACTGCTTATTCCTAGGGGGGAAAATACATTACATTAGTGTTGACTTGAGAATCATATTTTCATATCTCTTTAGTCAATCACTTCAATCTGAACATCACCAAAATAAACCTAGAAATATTTCCTTTACACATGTCATACATCCTATTTTCAAAGATGAACCCTGCATTTTCTGAATGCAATACATATAACTTTTCACCGAAATGGTACTTGGAAATCTTTTGGCATGGAGTAAGACCTATTCCTCCCCCTGACGTTAATTTTATCAAATGTCATTTCTGTGCATGTATCTTCCACTGAACCCCACAGAGAAGGTAGGGAAAGAATCCTATCACGGTCAATCATTAGTTTACCAAAAGTTAGCCTCACAGGAACTATTCAGGTCATTGCATAAAACATATAAATAAAAATTACTAAAACAATAAGGAAGATACAGGTTGAACCACATGAAATTGCCAACATGTGACTGTTTTTGACAAATCAAAATGGAAATTTCATATGGTGTAACATATATTCCTGAAGCCTGACCAAAAACAGAGATACTTATGCCAGGACTTGATTCAAAAAGACTTAAAAGTTAGAGCAAAATGTTTACAACTTAAAATTTAAATGAATAAATAGCATATTATCTTTTTGTATTATTCTAAACACCAATTGAGTAGAGACTCTACAAAATACTATATTTAAAGATAAAGTGAATGTACTCATTCCCCAATAGATATAAGGTCTATAGTAGAGCTTAAATTCACCCTTTAAGGTGTTTGTGAAATTTTAAGAGCTGATATCTATGGATATTCTGTGCAAAGACATGATTTTAAAATATACTGAATTGTTATGTATCTTATACATGTCTTATAAATAGAGCTAAAATCAAACAAGATTATAATTTTTACGATTTTTAAAAAACAATTCTTAATTCCAATTAACCCTACTACTCCAAAACGAAATCATTTATATTTGTGTATATTTGTAGTATATGTGTATATGCATGATATTTGTATATGTATAAACATATTTCTATTTCAGACATTTTATTAAATGTTATACATTAGGCTACTTCAAATGATTAAGCTTTTTCTTGTTTTCTAAAAGCAATGTAGTTCAGCCATCTGTCCGGAGCCATGAGATCCGGCCATAACCTGCCCGGCGCCACAAGGCCTGGCC
>CAUYRT010010314.1:0-71161 GCA_963574885.1 Lepilemur ruficaudatus
ATATGTAAAAAAAAAAAAAATTAGCCGGGCATGGTGGCGCATGCCTGTAGTCCCAGCTACTTGGGAGGCTGAGGCAGAAGGATCGCTTGAGCCCAGGAGTTTGAGGTTGCTGTGAGCTAGGCTGATGCCACGGCACTCTACAGCCCAGGCAACAGAGTGAGACTCTGTCTCAAAAAAAAAAAAAGAACATGCCCTATAAATCTTTGTGTGGACATGTTTTCATTTCTCTTGGTTAAATACCTAGGAGTGGAATTGCTGGGTTGTATGTGCTTTAACATTCTAAGAAACTGCCAAACTCTTTTCCAAAGTGTCTATGCCATATTATAGCCATTTTAATGGTTATGAAGTGACCACAGAATAATTGGAATTTGATTTGTATTTCTTTAATAACTAATGTTGATTATCCTTTCATGTGCTTATTTCTCATTCATATATCTTCTTTGGTGAAGGATCTATCCACATTTTTTGCCCTTTTTTAAAATTGAGGTGAGATTCACATATCCTAGAATTATTTTAAAATAAACAGTTAAGTGACATTTACTTCATTCACACTGTTATGCAGCTGTTACCTCTTTCTAGTTCCAAAACATTTTTGTCAATTCAGAAGGAAACCCCAATCTCTTGCTTTTTATTCTAACAACATATTTCATAAGTACTTTGGTATATCTTTAAAGCAACAGTCCCAACCTTTTTGGCAGCAGGACTGTTTTCACGGAAGATAATTTTTCCATGGATAGGGGTAAGGGGATGATTTTGGGATTGGGATGATTCAAGCACGTTACATTTGTTGTGTACTTTATTTCTATTATTATTACATTGTAACCTGTAATGAAATAATTATAAAATCCACCATAGTTTGGGGACCCCTGCTTTAAGGGTTCTGTATAAGCATCCAATAAATATACCATGTTTTGCTTAACTAATGTATATTTTAGTTTCCATTTTATTGTGATGAGCATCTTTGTGCAAGCCTTATTCTTTAGTTAGATTGTGCTTTACCGGGAATCTAACATTTGATAAAACTTCTCTGCTATAGTGCATTTTTTACTTTATAATGCCATGTAAGAATTGAAGATGATAAAGAAAGAAAAGACTGGATAAAACAAAGGATAAAAAATAAGAGTGCAAAGTTTACCTTTGGTTGGTGACGTTGTTATCATGTAGACTTCATTGGGTTAAGAAAGTGTTCTTATGTTGTTGAATATAAAAAATATTAGATATATAGAATTGTGACACAAATTTGCTATGTTTATCTTCATATAGTAGTATAGTATTTTTGCTTGGACACACCTAACAAATTGTTTTGGTTGTGCTTTAAGGCCTTTCCACCTTTTTTTTTTGGTGGGGGGTCAACATGAAGAGTTGTAGAATAATAATTTGACATTTTTGTTATATAAAGATAATGATACTGAGCTTTAAATAATTTCTTCAGGGTGTAAGGATTTAGGCTTCTCTATATTTGCATGCTCAGTGCCTCTTCCCAGAATAGTCTATTATCTAAGCAGATATCAGTGAGAAGCATTTAAGGATTTTGTTGCTGTAGTCTCTATTTTGTTATGTTTTTGAAGCAAATAATTTCCTTATAAAACAGAATAATATTTTTTTTTTTGAGACAGAGTCTTACTGTGTTGCCTGGGCTAGAGTGCCGTGGCATCAGCCTAGCTCACAGCAACCTCATACTCCTAGGCTCAAGCAATCCTTCTGCCTCAGCCTCCCAAGTAGCAGGGACTACAGGCATGCGCCACCATGCCCGGCTAATTTTTTTTGTATATATGTATTTTTTAGTTGGTCAATTAATTTCTATTTTTAGTAGAGACGAGGTCTCGCTCTTGCTCAGGCTGATTTTGAACTCCTGACCTTGAGCGATCCTCCCACCTCGGCCTCCCAGAGTGCTAGAATTACAGGTGTGAGCCACCATGCCTGGCTAGAATAATACTTTTTTTATTGAGCTGTAATTTACGTGCCATAATATTCACCCATGTAAAGTGTACAATTTAGTGATTTTAAGTATATTCACAAAGTCGGCGGCTCTTACCACTATCCAATTCCAGAATATTTTTATCACCCCAAGGGAAACCTTGTACCCATTTAGCAGTCACTTCTCAATCTTCCTCCAGCTCCTGGTAACCATGCATCTATTTTCCATGTCTATGGATTTTGAAGCAAATAATTTTGATTAACCTAATTTTATTTATTTCGTTAGGTGAGTGTTTCCTGTAGAAAGAATTTGCAAGTGAAAAAATGGTGGAATTTTGTAGAATCTCTGTTTTCAAAGCTTGGTTAGGCTGAACTCTGAAGCAAGTATCCAACTATTACCACTGGAAGTAGTCAACTTTATCAACTGGGTTTTTCTTTATTAGTAAAATGTTAGAATAACTAGACTCCAGAAGGGCTGCAGTCCTAAATATAGGATATCTTTTAAAGGTTAAAAAGTTCTAAAACTTAACTTTTCATTTAAATGTTACAAGGATCACCTTTCTCTTTTTGTTGAAGTAAAAATATCTGTTTTAGTTTCCTCAAGTAAAGTCTAATGTGTGAAATATGAATAAACTAATTTTTTTTTAAGGAAAAAAAAAAAGGCCTGGGATATTGAATATCTGCTGCTTTTCTTTTTCATTCCCCAGACACATAGTGGATCTGTATGGCGTGTGACATGGGCCCATCCTGAATTTGGACAGGTTTTGGCTTCCTGTTCTTTTGACCGAACAGCTGCTGTATGGGAAGAAATAGTAGGAGAATCCAATGATAAACTTCGAGGCCAGAGTCACTGGGTGAGACATTTTTTAGTATTCTGGGGGGACAGCCGGGAGAAAGAGCAGCCAAGGAGCATTAGTCCTAAGAATACCTTAAACACTGGTGAAATGCTGCCTCTCTCCTCTGTATTTACCAGTTTCACTTTTCTTTCTTCTGTAATATGTTTTTTTCTTACTTGTTTAATTCTGTCTTGGGCCTGAAGTGGTACAAAGGAGCACTCATTGTGTTGTTTAATTATAACTTTCACAATGAATCCAGAGTATTTTTATATAATTTCACATGTTATATTTTATGATACTGGTATATGATTTTAGAGTATCCTCTAGAATTCTTTAAAAATTGTTTTCTGTGTTGTGGTTTATTTTATAAAATATGCTCTCCTTTATCTGCATCTACCTCTGCCCTGATTGGATATTTGGATTTGGGCAAGAACATAGTCTGTGTACTGTTCAAGTTCCTTGTCTATAAAGTGAGAGAATTGAACTAGATTATCTTTAAGACCCTTCCAGTGTTTTCATTTTAAGGTTTTGTCATCTGCAGACATTTTTTCCCCATCTATACTTTTTTGTAATTGATAGTGATGCACACGGTGTAATATCCAAAAGGAACAAAAGGGTGTATACAGTGAGAATGTCCTCCTTTCCTTGTCACCTACTTCTCTCCCTAAGGCGACCCCTACTGTAGGTTTTTATGTCTCCTTCTGGGTATGCTCCATTGCTTTACAGGGACATAAACAGCGTGTTCTTCTCCATTCCTACCACACTCCTAGCCCCAATATAATGCTTGCGTGCTATTAATACTGCTCTTTTCTGATGCATTTTTTATTATGATAAAATATATAATGTATTCACCATTTTAACCATTAGTAAATGGTACAGTTCAGTGGAATTGATTATGTTCATAATGCTGTATACCCATTGCTATTATCTATGACCTAAACTATTCATCATTCCCCAAATAAACTCTGTACCATTAAATGATGCTTCCTGCTTCCCCTTCCCTATATCCCCTGGTAACCTCTGTTTTACTTTCTGCACTACTATATGTACCTCATATAAGTATAGTCATACAGTATTTGTCCTTTTTGACTGGCTTATTTCACTAAGCAAAACGTTTTCAAGATCTGTTCATATTGTAGCATATGTCACATTTATTTCTTTTTATGGCTGGATGAGATTTTATCATGTACAGTGTATAAATCACATTTATCCATTCATTTGTAGATTAGGACACATGGGTGGTTCTACTTTTTGGCTATTGTGAATAATACTACTATGAGCAATGGTGTACAGATGTATCTGTTTGAAACTGTGCTTTCAGTTCTTTTGTCTGTATACCTAGGAGTAGAATGGCTGACTCATATGATAGCTCTATGTTTAACTTTTTGAGGAATTAACCAAACTGTTTTCTGTAGTAGCCGCACCATTTTGCATTCTCACCAGCAATGTAGGAGGGTTCCAATTTTCTCACATCTTTGATAACACTTGTTATTTTCTATTTTTTATTATAGCCATCTAAGTGGGGGTGAAGTGGTATCTCATTGTGGTTCTGCTTTGCATTTCTCTAATGATTATTGATCTAGAGCATCTTTTCACAAGTTTGTTGGCCAGTTATATCTTCTCCAGGAAAGAGCCATTCAAGTTCTTTGCTTATATTTTGATTGGGTGGTTCTTTTGTTGTTGAGTTGTAGGAGTTCTGATGCTCTAAATATTAATCCCTTATCAGATACAGGTTGAGTATTGCTTATCTGAAATGCTTGTGACCAGAAGTGTTTTGGATTTCGGATTTTTTTGGGTTTTGGAGTGTTTGCCTTGTATGCTTTCCAGTTGAGCATCCTAAATCCAAAAGTTCAAAATTCAAAATGCTGCAATGAGCATTTCTTTTGTATGTCATGTCAGTGCTCAAAAAGTTTTGGATTTGGAACATTTTGGATTTTTGGATTTGGGATGCTCAACCTGTATATGATTTGCAAATATTTTCTCCCATTCTGTGGGTTTGCTTTTTCACTCTTAGTGATAGGGGGATTTTTTTTTTTTTCTTTTTGAGACAAGTTCTCACTCTGTCATCCAGGGTAGAGTACAGTAGTGTCATCATAGCTCACTGCAGCCTCAAATTCCTGGGCTCAAGCCATCCTCCTGTCTCAGCCTCCCAAGTAGCTGGGATTACTGGTGCATGCTACCATGCCTGGCTAATTTTTATCTTTTTTGTAGAGATGGGTCTCGCTCTTGCTCAGGCTGTCTCAAACTCCTGGCCTCAAGCAGTTCTCCCAAAGTGCTAGGATTAGTGCTAGGTGCTAGGTGTGAGCCACCACTCCCGGGCTGTGATAGTGTTTTTTGATGCACAAAATTTTAAAATTTTGATGAAGTTCAATTTATCTATTTTTTTCTTCTGTTTCCCTTGCTTTTGGTGTCTTATCCAAGAAATCATTGCCAAATCCATTGTCATGAAGACTTTTCCCAGAGTTTTTCTTCTAAGAGTTTTATAGTTTTAGGTCTTTGATGCATTTTCAGTTAATTGTTGTATGTGGTGTAAGGTCCAAATTCATTCTTTTGCATGTGGATATCCAGTTTTTCCAGCACCGTTTATTGAAAAGACTGTCCTTTCCCCATTGAATGGTCTTGACACCCTTGCTGAAAATTAGCTGACCATGCATATATAGAGGATTTATTTCTGGGATCTATTTTATTCCATTGGCCTATATGTCTCTTATGCCAACAACACACTGTTTTAATTACAGTGCCCGCTCTTCAGACTGTTTTACAACTCTTCTTATGGGGGGAGGAGTTGGTCTGATTGCCTTTGCACTTAGAGTCTTCCTGGGTAAACAACTGCTTATGGGGAGGAGAGAAGGGAAATTTATAGAATTAAAAGAGATTTTCTGGCATTCAGTCTGAGATGTGTCAGTTTGGTATACTATAGGCTGGGCTTAGGAATGGTGGCATATAAAGGATTTTTCTTCTAACTTCAAGGTGTTTATTTGTATTTATTTAGTTAACTCAACTGTCACTAATACATTTATTTTCTCAGCATTTGTTTTTTTTATTTTTAATTTCAGAGTATTATGGGGAACATTTGTGTTGATACTAATTTAGTAGTGTTGGCAGACAAAAGTTTGCTAAGATATTATCTTTGAAGTTTATGTATGATATTATTCTTTTAATATTGAGACTCCTTAAGTAGTATTTTGGTAACAATAGTAAACTGCTGATTTCTAAGTTTTATTGATGTTTTCAGTCAAGTACTGTCTTATGTAGGTGCCAGAAAATAACTTTTAAATGCATTGTTGGTATTCTATAATTATCACAATGCCAGTTTCATACCATTCTCTTGGTCTCTATCAAACGCTTCACTTAAAAGTGAATGGTAGTAGCTGGGCACGGTAGCTCATGTCTGTAATCCTAGCACTCTGGGAGGTGGATGCTGGAGGATCGTTTGAGCTCAGGAGTTCAAGACCAGCCTGAGCAAGAGTGAGACCTCATCTCTACTAAAAGTAAGAAAATTAGCCAGGCGTGGTGGCATACGCCTGTAGTCCCAGCTACTCGGGAGGCTGAGGCAGGAGAATTGCTTGAACCCAGGACTTTGAGGTTGCTGTAAGCTAGGCTGACGCCACAGCACTCTAGCCCAGGTGACAGAGCAAGACTCTGTCTCAAAAAAAAGATAAAAAAAGAAAGTGGATGGTAGTGGTCCAAGTAGGATTAGGTGACGTTTATGCTTGAGAGAAGAAATTGCATGTTTTCCATTTACTATTGAAGTATCTTAATTCATTTAATTTATTGCTTATAGCATGCTTGGCATTACAAAACCACTTACATGAAAATTCTAACATTTTCTGGGTTTTTGTGACCAGTCTGCTTAAGAGAGTTTACCTGTATGAAGTTAGGCTTTCTAAGGCAGATATTCTTTTGCCTTAAAAGGAGTAATTAATTGTAGCTCACTAATTTGTTAGTGATTGCTAACTATATATGCAATATTTTGCCATGTGCTTTGTAGGAAATTAAGGCCTAGATAGGTCTTATAACTTATTCAAGATTATATATCTAGTAAATGGCAGAGGAGTGTCTATATGATTCTAGAGCCTGTATTCTTTCCACTCTACCAACGCTTTCTTTTTGTATGTAATTTAAATTAACTTTTCTTTTTTTCCAGGTTAAAAGGACAACTCTAGTGGATAGTAGAACGTCTGTTACCGATGTGAAATTTGCTCCCAAGCATATGGGTCTTATGTTAGCAACCTGTTCAGCAGATGGTATAGTAAGAATATATGAGGCACCAGATGTTATGAATCTCAGCCAGTGGTCTCTGCAGCATGAGATCTCATGTAAGCTGAGCTGTAGTTGTATTTCTTGGAACCCTTCAAGGTAAGCTTACAGTAATATCAAACCTCTGCTAATATAAAACTTTCCCGCTCCCAAGATGTGACTACATAGATATTTGTGATAATGTTGATAGTTGTTTTAGTTTTGTTGGTAAGTATCTTAATTTCAAATAATACATTTATATCTCCACTTACTGATTTATTGACGCTCCTCTTAAAAATGAGGATATTAGCTTATTTTGCTTTTTCCTCATATTGCCCCTTCCATTTCTTAATTCTTGTTATACTGCTTATAAGCTGGCAAGCTTATATTTATATTTACATTCTGTAAACATTTAATATATATATAAGTATTTTGTCTTTTGACTTTAAGTTGATTCTAAAAATTAAGTAGCAGCCAGAGTTGTAATATTAGATTATGTAAATATTGAAATAGATGCAAATATCTATTTCATGAAAACTTTGTGCAGAATAATCTGGTGTTATCTTCTGATAGATTCTCTGCTTTTCATGATTCTTTTACTGCTGTCACAATTTTTCTGTCACATGTTGTCTTTAGATGTTTTTTCATTTTGGTGGCATACATAATTTTTTTCTAAATGGGGTGGATGGCATACTCTTGAATTCTAGCATAGTTGATAATGTCTTAATTTTACCCCATGCTTAATTAATAGCTTGGCTAGTTTTAGAGTTTTCAGTGTAAGAACTTCAAATACATTGTTCTCCTGCCTTTTTAACTTTAGATTTTGTTAATGAGGAGCCTGAAGTCAGTCTGATGTTGGTTCTTTTGTAGGTAGCTTGTACTTTGTGGAAGTTTTTAGGATTTTTATCTTATTTGAGCTCTGTTGCAAGTATATTCTCCTAGTTTATGGTGTGTCATTTTGACAGGTTTTATCATGGCTTTTGGTAGTTAGTAGAAATGAATTTTAATATAGCCACACTTACCAGTCTTCCTTTATTGTTAAAGTGCTTTTTGTATTTTATTTGAGCAATTTATCCCTACCTTGAGGTTGTGAAGTGTATTCTGAAAGGTTTTTGGTTTGGCCTTTCACATATAGGTTATTGAACTTCCTGGAATTGCTTGATATGGTTTGAAGTAGTAGAATTCTAAGATTTAACCAGGATATTTGTAGGTATTTTTTCCTTTTAAAGGTTTTTTTGTTTTAATTAGGGAAAATTTCAGACACACCAAAAGTAAGTGACAGAAGTACAATGGACAGACCCTCACATATCCATCACCCAGCTACAGTAACCCAGAGCTTCTCATGTTTTATCTATGTATACTTTTCCTCATTCCTTTTCTCTAAAAGACAAAACAGAACTCTAAACCTGGGTTATTTTGAAACAAACCTGGACATGTACTATTAGGTTTTTTTTTTTTTTTTTTGAGACAGAGTCTTGCTCTGTTGCCCAGGCTAGAGTGCCATGGCGTCAGCCTAGCTCACAGCAACCTCAAACTCCTGGCTTAGGTGATTCTTCTGCCTCAGTCTCCCAAGTAGCTGGGACTACAGGCATGTGCCACCATGCCTGGCTAATTTTTTCTATATATTTTTAGTTGACTAATTAATTTCTTTCTATTTCTAGTAGAGACGGGGTCTCACTCTTGTTTAGGCTGGTTTTGAATTCCTGACCTTGAGCGATCCTCCCGCCTCGGCCTCCCAGAGTGCTAGGATTACAGGTGTGAGCCACTGCGCCTGGCCACTATTAGGTTTTGATCTTTTTTGATTAATCCTGCTTAACACTTAGTGGTCCCTTTCAAAATGAATTTTCTTATTTCAAATTGGGAATATTTTATGATTCTTTGATAATTTCTTTTTCTTCTGTTGTCTGTGTTCTTTCTGGGACTCATATTTTATTATTCCTGGATGTATTCTCCGTTTTTTTAAAATTGGAGATTTACTTCGTTGTCTCCCAGATCTCGAGCTTGTTCTCAGGAATACATTTTATTCCATCATTGAATTTTTGGGTGAAATGGCAATCATTTTTAATTGCTAAGACTTTGTTTTTCTCTGATTATTTTTTAAAAATACCAGTTTTTGTCACATGGGTAACAATATTTCCCTGAGGTTCCTAATTAAAATTTTTTAGAATTTGCAATTTTCCCCCTGAATTATATAGTCAGATCTCATTATTTGCAATAGGCATGTTTTATAAAGTTGCCACGAACTCTGAATTAGCTAATACTGACTACTGAATTGCCTCTAGGGGAAATATAGTGTTAGGTTGATCACAGCATTTTTGTCAACTAATCAATACATAACCTTTTTTTGTGTGTGTATCTGTTTAAAGACAAGATATTTAGTGTATATTGTTAATTCATTAACATTACACTCACAGCCAGTAGCACTATTACTCAGGCCTGAATGAAGCTTTTTGAATACATGTATTTTCTCTGTGAGGCACATCACAGTTGCTTAGTGGCACTTCAGCACCACCCATGGGGGCCATTTTAGACTGTGAAATCACCAAAAACACAAACATGTGAAAAACGTGGCAGTAATTAGACGAGAGGAACACTCAGGGTATGGGAGCTGAAGGAAAAAGGCAGAATGTGCTATCTTATCCCAGCTGGAAGCCTGTGCATCACGCAACTTCGTTTTTTTGGCAGAGCTGCTCTATGCGTGTTGATGAATGACCATGTAAGCCTAGGAGTATTGGATTTTATGGTCACAAATAAATTTTAGGCCAACGTACAAATACAGAATCTCTAAGTAATGAGGATCGGCATATCTCTTTTCTCAAAGATCAGTTCTTTCTGTATGCCTTGGTCTTTGTCTTCTATGCCCCTTGTTTTCCTTAAGTGTCTGCTAGTTTTTGATTGTCTATATTTATAAGCAAGGGACTGTTATGGCTAGTGGAAAAAACTGGTGTGGCATTTTTCTCCTGTCAGGTGCTCTGTTGTCTTAACAGCTCACTCTCTTAACTAGGGAGGCTGACTGAGTTTTATCTAAGTAGGTGAAGGGGCTTGGCAGAAGGCTTCTTTGTAGCGTGTGGACCAAGAGCAAGCTGGCAGGCTGGTGTACCCTCAAATTGCCAAAGTAAGGATTTTACTTTGAGAATTGAGCACTTTATTTAATTTTTTTTCTTGCCTAAATTGATTCCAAGAGCACTTTAATGTATTTTGTTCTTCCTTGCCCCTTTCCCTGCCTCTTTTGGAGTACTGCTTTATTTAAGTTCTTATCTCTCTCTCCCTTTTCATATTCTGATCACTTCACTAAGAAAGACCCGTCCTTGGACATTTTCTAACCTAACCACTTCATGATTGCTCCTTGACTTCTATTCTTTGCATTTACTAATTGGAGGTTGGAGCTTCTTGGATTTACTGCTCACTGAGGGTGATAAGGACTCTTTCCCTTTGTATTTTCTTTCTCAGTCTGATCTCTTTCTCCTTCCTGACTTCCTGGAAATCTTCCAAATTTCTTGATTTCTGATGGTACGCTTTCTTGATTTCTAGTACTGTTATGGTATTTTTCTTTCATTATTTCACTGCAACCTGGAGATACAGGGGACCTGTCTACACTGCTCAGTCAGAGAGCTGGATAGTTTTTCCTCACTGTTTAGTTGTGAATCATATTTAGAAAGTGGCTTAAATGTGAATATCTTATTTGTGGTTGTACAAATGAGGTAATTCTTAATTCAGGTTGCTATCTGGACATTTCATAATTCGATATAAAATATTTTAAAAATTTTATGTTTTTGGTAAGTTTTGAATGTTACTATAAATACACTTTTGGTCCTCATTCAAATTGTTACTATAAAATCAGAACTTATATTTGTAGAACATTGAAAAAAAAGAAAGTTTGTGAAATACAGAAACTAATGTGGGCCCGGCTTGGTGGCTCACACCTGTAATCCTAGCACAGTGGGATACCGAGGTGGGAGGATTGCTTAAGGTCAGGAGCTTGAAACCAGCCTGAGCAAGAGCGAGACCCCATCTCTACTAAAAATAGAAATTAATTGGCCAACTAAAAAATATATAGAAAAAGTTAGCGGAGCATGGTGGCACATGCCTGTAGTCCCAGCTATTTGGGAGGCTGAGGCAGAATGATTGCTTGAGCCCAGGAGTTTGAGGTTGCTGTGAGCTAGGCTGATGCCATGGCACTCTAGCCCAGCCAACAGAGTGAGACTGTCTCAAAAAAAAAAAAAAAAAAAAAGAAAGAAAGAAATTAATGTGGCATTTACATCTATTTGAACCATTATTATAAATAATTGGTAATTGTCTTTTATTACTGTAGCACTTTGCAGTTTACCTAGTAATTGATTAGATATTTGGTAAAATTACCTGAAACTTTAGTATTAGAGCTTTAGTAATAAAGAACTAAAACTTTTTTTTAATCACCATATTTTGTTTCTAGCTTTAAGAAGTCAGTAGATCACAATATTGAGGTCAAAGTGTAAGCAAGGGTGCCAGGTTCACAGTGATACTACTTAATCTGAAAGGAGGCAAAGGAATACGTTATTTAGGTGATTAGACATAGAAAAGAAAAAAGTCGTTTACCTTACGGTTCACTTCAATAAAGCCATCCTTTTATTGCTTATCTTTTGCCTTTTTCAAAGTGAGGTTGACTACAAAGGAGTCCAGAGAGAATGACGTGTGGGTATCTTGTGGTTTTTCCTATTTTCCTTTTTCTATCTGTTTCTTTTTTTTTTGTACAAAGCACTTAAAACCTTTCTGTCATGAAGTTGATCACAATAGGATTACTTTGCATTTCATAGTTAATGACTAAATTTTTCAGGAGGAAAAATTGCTGAGACCTCTCAGGTATCTTTTTTAATCTATTGAATGCTTGAGACCTTTTCTTTTGGGAAAAGAGGTCCTTTCTATCTAAGCCATAAGAACATGTGGTTTAGAAATAGTCCAGAAGGATGGTGTCCTCAATTCTTGTGAGTAACATTCTCAAGCACACACTTGCAGAATGTGGCTGTGTCAGATGTGTGGCAGAGATCTGTATGTCACAGTAGGGACAGGCTGACTTGTACTTCGTCCTGACTCCAGTTTTTTAGTTCACTGAATTAAATCTGTATGAATTTCATAGTTATGTAAAATGTTTTCTACTCTCCATTTCTAGCTCTCGGGCTCATTCTCCCATGATAGCTGTAGGAAGTGATGACAATAGTCCAAATACGATGGCCAAGGTTCAGATTTTTGAATATAATGAAAACACCAGGTCAGTACCTCTTTGGTTTTAATTACCGTTCAGAATTGCATTTAATTTTTAAAAATGTTTCTTTTTCATTCCTAAAGTGAGTTATGCATCATTTATTACATATTTACCTATTTTCTATGATATGCCAAGGCTCTGATAATGTAGGGTGGAATGACAAAGAGTAGAAGGTAATTGATCTCCTAGTATGTACCATCTTGCAGGGAATACAAAATAATAGTTAAAAAGGGTGATGGATGTTATGGACTGGGAGAATCAGGGTTTTAAATAGTTTACACCTGGGGGAACTAATCTAGTTTGATAGTTAGGAAGGTTCACCTAGAAGACCTATAGAAGTTAGATGAAGTGGGCAGAAGCACTCCAAGTGGAGAAAAATGCATGTGGTAAGGTCCATGAACAAGAAACAGGGAACTCTTTTATACTGTGGTTAGAATATACTGGACAAAAGGGAGTGTGGTGAGAAATAGGCAAGACTCATTTGCAAGACATAGCGTCCACCATTTTGATTTTTTCTTATGGATAATGTGAATGAGGAGTAAAAGGTAAGATGGTTTAACTCTTAAAGAGGTGTGGAAAGTATTTTGGAGAGGAAGGGGGTGGATTCAGGTCAAGGATTTTGTTATGATGGTCCAGGTGGGAGATCATAGTGGCTTTGAAGTAGGGTGTTGGCAGTGGGGGGATAGAGAGAAGTGGACAATGGGAGGCCGAGGTGGGTGGATTGCTCAAGGTCAGGAGTTTGAAACCAGCCTAAGCAAGAGCGAGACCCCGTCTCTACTAATAATAGAAAGAAATTAATTGGCCAACTAAATATATATAGAAAAAAATTAGCTAGGCATGGTGGCGCATGCCTGTAGTCCCAGCTACTCGGGAGGCTGAGGCAGAAGGATCGCTTGAGCCCAGGAGTTTGAGGTTGCTGTGAGCTAGGCTGACGCCATGGCACTCTAGCCCAGGCAACACAGTGGGACTCTGTCTCAAAAAAAAAAAAAAAAAAAAGAACAGCAAAATCTCAAAGTAAATGTGGTCATAGTCATACCATGAAACATAGAATTAAAATTTAAAATCTCTAACCTGAAAAAAGAGATACATTATGTAATGATAAAAGACATAATTTATGAAAAAAGTCATAATATTGTATGCATAAAAACACAAAAGCTAGACAAATTTTAAAATGATTAGAAATGCAACTATTAAAAATATAGTAAAAAAATTTGAATATCAGAATTGGCTAATTTTGATAGATAAAGGCATTGAGAAATTAAATAATACCATCATGAAGCTTGTTTTTATATGGATACAGTTAGTCTTCATTATTTGCAAATTTGCCTATTTACTAAAATTTATTTGTAGCCACCAAATCAGTTGCAACACTTTTGCAGTCATTCTACATGTACAGAGTGACAGAAAATTTGAGCTGCCTGATGCACATGTTCTCAAACAAGATAACACTCTGCCTTCTTGTTTCAGCTCTCATACTTAAAACAAGGGTCCTTTTTGCAGTCTATTTAGTGCCACCTTTTCTGCATTTTGTGCTTTTTCTTGAGGATTTCACTGTTTAAAATGAGTAGCACTACTTCAGAGTAGTGCTGAAGTGCCTTCTAGTGTTCTAAGCACACAAAGGCTGTGATGTGCCTTGCAGAAAAAAGATGTGTGTTAGATAAACTTTGTTTAGGCATGAGTTATAGTGCTGTTGGCCATGGAGTCAATGTTAATCAATCATAACTATATATTAAATAAGGTGTCATTAAACAGAAATACACATAAAGGAAGGTTATGTATTGATCAGTTGATGAAAATGTGACCAGAGACACACAGAAACCTAGTCCCCTACAAGCAATAGTTCAATATTCAATAACTTAGTGTTGCAGTGACTTTATAGAACATAACTACCTTGAATAATGAGAATCAACTGTGTGCATAGATTTAGAGAGAACTTTTAATTAAGTTCCTTAAACATAGCATATCTATTTTTTGTATTCCACGGAAGATTTCCAGAAATCTTTTATGTATTTTTCCTTTAAGAATACCTCATTATGATTTTCTGATTATAATCCAATAAATTTAGAAATAAAATGGATACAAAAAATCTTAATTGTAGTGAAATCAAAAAGTAAATATCTAGATAACCTCAAATCCAATGGAATATGAAAAATTGTCAAAAAAGCCATATAAATTTAAAATCATCTAGAAAGAAGTGAAAATGGTAGGCTGCATTCACAGAAAAAAAGCATAAAATTAAATTCTTTCATTATAAAGATGTTAAACTTTAGAAACTTTATAATCATTATAAAAATTAGAGGCCAGGCAAGGGTGGCTCAGGCCTGTGATCCTAGCACTCTCGGAGGCTGAGGTGGGAGGATAGCTTGAGCTCAGGAGTTTGAGACCAGCCTGAGCAAAAGCAAGATCCTGTCTCTATGAAAAGTAGAAACATTAGCCAGCTGTGATAGCACATGCCTGTAGTCCTCAGGAGTCTGAGGCAGGAGGATCACTTGGGCCCAGGAGTTTGAGGTTGCTGTGAACTATGGTGACGACCCTGCACTCTAGCCCAGGCAACAGAACAAGACTTCATCTCAAAAAAAAAAAAAAAAAGGAAAAAGAACAACAAACTAGGAAGGAGAAATTGAGAAATATAAAACTTGAAAATAAAGAAATAGGAAACAAAACACATAGTAGAAAGAATAAAAAGCTTAAAATCTGGTTCTTTTAATGATATACAAATTATTCTTTTAAATTTAAAATCATGTCAAGGTCACAGAACAACGTAAGACCAGTACAAAGAAGTCCCCAGATACCCTTCACCTAGAGACATCTTTATTTGAGATACAGGAAAACAAGGAGAGGAAAAATATATAAGATTGTGAATAAGAAAGAACAAGTAAAGACAAATACCAAAGGGAAGAATAGAACAAAAGAAAACCTTACGTGTAACTATATGAAAAATTTGAAATTTGAAACCTGCGTGATTTCCTAGCCAACAATATATTAATAACAATTAACCCCAGAAAAGGCAGGAAACGTGAATAAACCAATTACTAAAGAGTTTTTTTAAAGTGATTTAAGATCTAGCATTTACAAAGACAACAGGATCAAATGTTTTCATACCTGAATTTTAACAAAACTTCAAGGTAAGTAATTGCAAGATTTTTTAACTGTTTTAATCTTAGGAAAAAATAGCAAGCACCTCAATTCATTTGATGAAGACAGAAAATTTTTAATACCAAAACCCAATAAAGAGAGTGGCAATAAATAATCCATGTGACCAAGTAAGGTTTATTCCACTAATCCAATCATTCTCGGGAATGCTAACACAAAATTTTTATTCTTTTTAATTTAAAATCATGTCAAAGTCACAGAATGGCATAAAAACAGTACAAAGAACTCTCAGATACCCTTCACCCAGAGACTTGACTTAAGTTTTGCCAACTGAAGTGTCCTTAAGTGTCAATGTCCTTTGTAGGAAAAGGATCTAATCCAGGATCACGTATTGCACCTAGCTTTGTCTCTCTAGTCTCTTTCAATCTGGAAGAGCTCCTCAGTCTTTCCCTGACTGTCATTATCCTAACATTTGTTTTTTTTTCTGAGACAGGGTTCACTCTATCACCCTGGCTAGAGTGCACTGGTATCATGATAGCTCACTGCAACCTCGAACTCCTGAGTCAAGCAGTCCTCCTGCCTCAGCCTCCCAAGTAGCTAAACTACAGTTGCGTGCCACTGTGCTTGGCTAATTTTTCTATTTTTTGTAGAAATGGGGTCTCACTCTTGCTCAGGCTGGTCTCAAACTCCCTACTACAAGCAATCCGCCTGCCTCAGTCTACCAGAGTGCTAGGATTATATGACCAAAGATACCATAAATAAGATCAACTGAGAAAATAATATATTTTAAGAAAAATGTCAGAAGATTTCAAAGCAGGAATATTTCTAGTAATACAAGGTAATCTTAGAAATGGCAAGTGATTCGATAGAAAAATAGGTAAAAAATGTGAAAAGTAAAGACAAATGATGAATAAATATATATATTTTAAATGCATAAACCAAACCATAATGAGAGAATGCGAAGTAGAGCACTGATGAAATACCACTTTCTACTCCATGAAAACAGGAATGGTATAGAGCAAAAATTATCTGTTATTTGTGGGAATGAGATTGGGGAAGAATAATGTCATATATTTCTTGTGGAAACATTGTGAACTATCAGCCCATTTGAAAGGCAATCTTGTATATTAATAGAAAAAAATATATATGTATATAAACACACACACACTTTTGACCCACTTTTAGGTGTTAATTTTATCAAAATTAAGGGCCAGCACGTATGATGTATATATAAGGATGTTTATTTTATAGCATTGTCTGTAAAGGCAGCAAATTGGGGGGAAACATATTAATAAATGCACCTCCGTGGAGGAATTGGATGAATAAGTCACTCTGTAGCCACAACCATGAAATGTCCAGTCATTAAAATAGTTAAGAGATGGAGAATTAGAGACGTGTCAGTTGATCTGGAAATTCCACCAGGTATTGCTGCATGAGAAAAGCAAGTTGCCGATTAGTATGTGAGTTTAAAACGTTATTTATTTGTACGTATATGTGTATAAATGTATATGATCGTGTGTGTGCATGTGTGTCTACTGCATCTTTTCATTATAAAAGTATCATTTCCTTTTGTAATTAACAAGTATTCTGTGGGATGCTTCGTTGAAGCCAAATGAATAGCCTGTCCCCAATTACCTTACATCCAGTGGATTTTGCATCCATTGACAATCCTTGCCTAAATCAGCTATTACATTGGTAGTTGCAAGTTTACCTTATTATTTAAGATAAACTTACTGAAGTACCTTGAGTCATTTTAAAAACCCTGTTTTCATTGCATAGCAGGTCTTGAAGGCTGAGTGGTCTCCATAATGGCTTCCTTTCTCTTTAACTTGGCCTTCGTAGACTAAAAATAAAGAGGCTTACTTCATGTTTGTTCATTTTCTCCATGACCAAACTGAATACAGCTGACATTTTCTGTTTTTTTCTTAGACTATCTGACACTTCCAAAAAAAGAAAAAATTTATAACAGATTAGCCAATGAGACAAGTAAATTACACTTTTGATTTTGGCTTCTGCCTCAGCAGTATCGATTAGTAAAATTTGCCAGAATAAAATTATTAATTTAGTCTCTCTTTTTCTGTGCTTGACAGTTCCTTTTTGAAGTTTCTGCCAAAGGCTGGTTCAGTGATATTACCCACAAGTAGTATTTTTCTGAGTATGACATTAAAAATCTGTCTCCATAAAATAAATTAGGAGATTTCACAATACTGCATTTTTTGCTGTCTGGGTTTTGATGTTAGATTCTTTGAAAATAAACTAAACCCTTTTAAGTACAAATGACTAGCACAACGTAAATTTATCTCAGTTAAAATTGCATCGTCTAAAATCATTTTTCAAGAAAATTACCATGTACATGAAAGAGGTTTAAAGTTTGTTCAAATGATATGGTTTATGTTTTGTTGCTCTCTTAAAGATTTCACTGAAAAGAGTCAAGCAAGATAACTTTTTGATTGGAATGAGAAAAATAGAACCTAAATCTCATGCTGTTCTATTTCAAAGAGTTACTTTTGAAGTAATATGGAAACTCTTAGCACAATCTAGACTCCATAGTATTTTATCAATGAAAACATAGAATTGAAAAGTAAAATTTTTAATCATAAAGCTTCACACAATTTAATCTCTCTTAGAAGCATTAAGAGATCTCACTGAGGAATTAGGTGAGTGGCTATTTTAACATTATGAAAAAAAATCTTTGATTTTTCTCTCCTTTGAACTGAAGGTGACTTTAGGTTCATTACATAAAGCAAAAGTTTCAAGTCCCAGGATGCTATAGAAGATAAAATGAAGAACTCAACTTTGGAGGGTTGGGTTTTGGTCTCAACTCAGCTGTGTGCTGATCTCCTCAGGCGATGGCTTACCAAGTTGTAAAACGAGCCAGTTGAATTGGGGGAAAGATTATAATCTGTTTTCCTGTTTAAAATATGATACTGTTAGGTCAGGGATACTTGTGTGTTTATAAAAATGGCACTGTGTAATTCAATCATTCAAAAAATATGCACTGGGCACAACTGTGTGGCAGGCATTGCTCTAGGCACAGGGAATACAGATTACCTGCCCTTTCAAACATGGAAGAAGTACAGCTGTTAATATATATCCTGTAATCTTGTCCCATAGACTGTATTATATTCATTCAATAAATTATTACTCTTGTCCCCATGATTTCACTGAAACCGCTGTTATCATCAATGACCTTCGTGTTGCCAAATCTAATCATCAATTCACAGTTTTCAGCAACTTGACCTCTCAAGTTTCCTTCCTGGTTACCAGGACTCCACTCTACAGTTCTGTTCTCTCAATGGGTGCTTCTTTTCAGTCTTCTTTGCTGATTCTTCCCATTCCTCTTGGTCTCTAAATGTTGGAGGCCCCCAAAATCCACTCTGGGACCTCCTTTATTCTCTATTCACTTCCCAAGTGTCTTTTATGTAGTCCTATGGCTTTGACTATCAATGACAGTCCCAAACTCATATCCTCAGCTCCACTTCTCCCCTGAACTCCAGAATTACATATCAAGAACCTATATGACAACTCTACTTGGAATAAAATCCAAATGCCAATCTCTCCTTTGCTTACTTTGAGGCACTTATACTCGCGTAAGGAGGTTTATTGGTGAGTGTGTTTGAGACCAACATCTGCGATGAATGAGGTTGAGGGAAACAGCATTGAGAAGTGGGAGAAGTTGAACTGTTGACCCAATTACAACAGATGCCTCAGCTGACCCTACAGACAGCGCTGGAGCTGGGATGGACCCTGGGCATTGTTCCAGTTGAGGCAAGCGAGAACTGTCCCACTGTATGAGCCAGTCATTGGATGCAGGCTGCCCCCAGAGAGAAAAACTTTGGGTAAGGCAGCTTCCTCTTGCCAAGACCAAGGCCTAGAGAGGACTCTGCTGTGAGTCTTTAGCAGCCACATTCATGACAGCTGGGGGAATGAGTGCCTTGTCCTCAAGGGGGA
Organism: Lepilemur ruficaudatus; assembly: GCA_963574885.1. NCBI lineage: Eukaryota > Metazoa > Chordata > Mammalia > Primates > Lepilemuridae > Lepilemur > Lepilemur ruficaudatus. The sequence continues at coordinate 19,276 of CAUYRT010010314.1, forward strand.
TCTGGGTGGCACAGTCCAGCTTCCACAACCACCCAATGTCTGGTAGATCTCATACTCATCACTTTCCATCTCTTACATGGCTGTTTTTTTTTTCCTCAAAGTATATGCTATGTCTTTTACTTATTTGTTTGCATGGTATTCCCTTCTAAAATATAACACCACAGGTGCAGAAACTTTCTTCCTTCTTTAATCCTATATTCCCAGCATCTAGAAACAGTGCCTGGACATCTCCCTTCTCTTTCTTTGGGATGCCACACCATCGCTCTCTCTCTCCCCCTCTCCCTCCCTTTCCTCTTTCTCTCTCCTTTAAGAAGGATAAAATAATTTTTTTTACTTTTATATCTTAAAAAAAAAGAAACAGTACCTGAAACATAGTAAGTGTTCAATTAACATTATTCAATGAGTAAATGGATGTATCACATGCTTGTTAAATGTTAGGAATTATACTGTGCTCAGGGAATACAGACATGAACAATACAGATTTCATTGCTACCCTCATGGAGCTTACAATCAAGTGGAAATTATGTACACATACAGCACACATGTTTAAGATATGTGTATATATACACCATATTTTAAAAAGTGTAATAACCTAGTATTTTACTAATCTATCTAAAAAAAAAAAAAGGAAGCACATCTGATAGTCTATCACACAGAACTTTTTACTGAATGACAATGTCAGAATTCTATAAAAACAGTGGAGGGTGTAGATATTATTGTTCCTGCTAATTTTTGGAAAGAAAAGTCCCATCACTCAGACACATATCTTTTGCCCAGTTTAGGAGGAAACAATAAGGGACAATATAAGGCAGAGACTAATTGAAAAAAATACTTTCCTGGAATTTCTATTAACCAACATCCTGTTCTCTAAAATGCTGGAGAGTAAGGCTATAATTGTATCTAAATAGATAAGGGATAAAATGTTGTAATGAGTGGATAATTTATAGTTACTTTGTACATACAAATATAATTTGTTCATTACTTTAGTTTCAGTGGCAATTAAAATGTAATAAGGACTAGGAAATAACCTTCAGCTTTTATGACATTATTGTGGAATAACAGACGTCTTTTTTAAAAGCAGCCTATCTCCCTAAAAGCTATGTTTTCTTTTTTCTATAGCATATTTTATTTTCTTTCACAACAAGCTAAATAATTTTGCTTTATAGAGCTTCAGCAAGAAGAATCACTTTTACCCCATTGCTTATCTTATTAAAAAGGTGAAAGCCTTTCCCTGTGTGTTTTCTATGTGATAGAGAACATGACAATTAACATTTCAGTTTTTGGTTTGTCACAAACAAGATACTTGGCATTTCTAGAATACCTTGCATGGGAAATCTCAAGTTGCTCTATATTTTTGAATTTGCTTGTCTCCTCGCTTCCTTGCACATTATTGTTAAAATGCATGCAAGGTAAGCCGGGACTTAGTGAGTCCATGCACCCATCTTTTGTGTGCCACTTCATCCTTGGATCAAAACAAGCCCTGAGAAGAGTCAAGTCCATAAGGATTTCTACCTTAAGGGTAAAAAAAAAAAAAAAAAAAAAGCAAGATTTTTTTTTCATTGTTCGTGGGGTAATAAAACCACTGGGGCCCACTGTTGTCTTTAGACAGCTCTAAGCAGCCCTGTATTAAAATAAATGTTAGATTTATGATGAACATCTTAACTGTCAATTTTATATTGATTTACTGAGATTTCACCTCTGTTCCTGAATATCTTTTTGGAATGAATAGGCGGCTACTAGCCTGGGGTTTTAGTGTACACATCCAGTTTGATTATATCATTGCTTTGATGACTGATGATTAGATGGCAAGGTCCTCACAGTAAATTTTCCAGGACACAATAAGTGTTAGAACTCCATAAATTATCCTTGTTGATAATTCATGAATCATCCTCTTATAATTGCAAGAGATACTTGAGTACCTCTAAGCACAGAAGGGCTACTTCAGTGCCTCCATCTTGGAGCCAACAATAATTGATAAGAAGAGTTGAAGCAGCATGGATGGTTAATTGCTGCAGATTTCACAAACGGAAGTGACAGGAAGTGATCTCCTACCATGAACTCAAATGAACAGATGTGGCTATCAGAACACGTGTCAGATGTGGCAGAAGCAGCTCTAACTTGCGCAGTACCTCAATACCATTGCACCTTGTCTCTCACTCTCCCGGTGTCTCTCTTCTGCTCATCTGTCACTGTCTCTTCCTTCATCTGCTTTCTTTGAACCAACCTGCATTCATCTTTCATTCTTGTTTTGGATCTTTTTCTTCCTTTTCTTATCCCAGATTGCTCACACGAACTGACCAGAAAGTATATGCCAAGTGTATTTTGTGATTTCTAATATTTTTCCTATAAACATTTTCTTTCCCTGCTAACAGATTTAAAAGCAGAAGAGTAAAATTCTTTAAATTCCCTTGACTAAAAAGCTTTTCAATTACATGTAGATGTTGATTTTTAGGTGGAGTTGCAGTTTAAATTGAAAAAAGATTAGATTTTATTACTCAATTCTCTAAGAACAGAGCCTTGCACATGGTAGGTGCCCAATAAGTGATTTTTGGATGACTACTCAATATATACATATACGAAATGATTATGAGGGAACTTAATAGGTGTTCTTGTAGCATGCAGCATCCCCCAGACACAGATAGGTATTCCTTAAGACATAAATCTCCAAAAGGTACTGCTTATCTACTTTTATTCATTTGGACATAAGAATCTTGCCAGTAATGGCCAGATAGAGTCCACCTAGATAAGATTTCTATGTGTAACAATACCCAGAGGAGTTCTTTAATTAGAGATCTTATAAATACAATCTCATGTTGAGAATTACACGTACTTCATTGTATACGCTTCTGTTCAAAGAACTTCAAAATAGTGCTTCTCTAACTGTCTGTGCCTACAGTTCCCCTGGGGATCTTGTTAAAATGCAGATTCTTGTTCAGTATGTCTGAGGCAAAGCTTGAGATGTTGTGTTTCCAATAAGCTCCCAGGTGATAATGCTGTGGCTGGTCCATGGATCACACTTTGAGCAGTTGGGGGTCTAAAGGTAATACGGTTTTGTAACAAAACTTTTTTGTTACACTTTTGTTATCACCCTTCTGTTCCTTCTCATTAAGGAACTCTTGATAAGCCTCAGCTAGTGAGGGTCTGCCCTGGATTCTCTCTTGTCATCTGGCCCGTCCTGGGGTGTCTGTGTCGGCTGCAGGGCTTTGTTAATGATGACACAGAGTCCTTAATATCAAATTGTTAACCCTGGGAACAATTGCCGGTTGCTAATTTGCAGCTCACACAGTGGGGTGGAGGGTGAGGTGAGACGAATTATGTTTCGCTTTATGTGTGAGCTGCATAGTCTTGCATACTGTAATACTTCCTGTGCAACATCAGTGGTGGTTTGGGATATTACCCTCAAAGAGTGTAGGTCTCATATTATGTTATTTCACTGAATTTTCACAGCAACTCTGTGAAGTATGTAGTGTTAATATTATAATTGTCGTCTTATGGATGAGAGATTCATTCACAGTAGTGGTTCAGTAACTCCAATGAGGTCACAAGGGTAGTAAAGGGCAGGACTGGAATTCACACCCTCATATTGTGACTTCAAGTTCAATGTTTTCTATTGCACCTTCCTGTGAATAATTATAATAGTAAGAAGATGGATTATTTATCTTTGGGTAGTGTCTCTGTAGGTCTGTACGTATCTGCAAATTTATTTTTCTTTGGTTGTTCATTGGCCCACTACAACACCCTTCCTGCTCTGAAGAGAGAGCACCAAGAACAACTGAAGGTCTCGATAGTCTGTTGACATCAGATTGAGAACAATTGTTTATTGGTTTTAAGATAAAGTGAGAGAATATACTATATAAATGGGGAATGAGAAGGCAAAAAAAAAAAATAAGGATAAGTGTTAAGAAGTAGGATTATCCTCATTCCATTTTTCCTCTTTCCTTTCCCTCCTTCTTTTCTTTTTTTCTCAATCTGCTGTGGAAAAAAGGTCAATTTTGTAGGTATCTAGAGCTTCATCTCCGACCAGCTTAGGTACATTTATTAATCATTGAGACATTTCCTACACTTTGCTAAGAATCAGAAATTTTTCTAGAGGTCTATAATGTAGTCTAGAATACACTACAGTTCTCATATTCACATTAGGTGATATGCTTTGAGTGACTGAGTACAGTGGGGATTTGTTTTTAAGGCAAATGAATGGTATATTTGCATTTGGTGTTTCCCTTAAAAATTACAGGGGGGAAAGAATCAGGCAATCACAATAATTACTACATTGATGGTTCAGTGGGGGAACTGTAATTCACAACAAACTGGAAAGTGTGAAAAAAAGGCTTTAAAAATTTATCAGTAAGTGATTTCTTCTAACCCTCCAGTCTATTGAGTAGCTGGGATGAGGCATAAACTTGTCAATTAAAGAGATCTTTTAGAGCTATCTTTCAGCTTAAAGCAGGCTCTTGGGTTAATTTGTGTATTCTGGGTAAATATTCAGTGTTTTTGAGTACCCTCCCTCTCCAGGTCTTCTAGCCAACATTGCATCCGGATATAAATGGAACCTGCATGGTACTGGAGGTGGGTCAGGGAGAAGGGGCGCTAGTCCTAGAGCTGTCCTGGAGCTGCCAGATTACAATAAACCCTTGATGGCATCCAGGATGATGTTTTATCCTTGCTGGTTATAGAGAACCCTGCTGGCATCTGTTGCTGTAGTCCGTGGTTGTGAAACTCGTTGTTCATGCTCTTGATTCTGCCAGGGCTGAGACTGTTGCTGGTGACGCAAGTCCTCTGGTTGCGGCCGGAGCTGACGTAGTTGGGGAGGTTCATCCTTGCCCCATGCCTCAGTGGCCCCATAGCAGGTCCGCTTGCTCTCTACTCAGCCATCCTCAACAAGGGCCATGTGGGAACTTCAGGGCTCCTTCTACTTACTCTTCATGGGAGCCACGAGAGACCTTGCGGGCATTTTTCCAATCTTTTTGCCACCTGCACCTGCCCCTCAGCTACTTTTAACCAGCTTGGACAGTTCCATGCTTAAGCAGGGGCTCCTCTAAGGGACTTAATTTTATCCCAGTGTCTATACAGAGAAGTTAGAAAAGGCCCCCTGCTCTGGAAAACCCAAACAGATCTGATTATTTCCAGCCACCCACTTATTTTGATCCAAAAGTGGGCAGAGAGACTGCGAGCTCATATAGGTCCTATTATGGTTTGAAATGTGTTCCCCCTAAATATATAGTAAAGTCCTAACCCCCAGTATCTCAGAATATGACATTATTTGAAAATAGGGTCATTGGCAGATGTAATTAGTTAAGATGAGGTTGTGCTAGAGTAGGTTGGGCCCCTAATCCAATATGACTGATGTCCTTATAAGACAGAAGATGGCCATGTTAAGACAGAGACACATAGTGAGAACACCATGGGACAACAGAAGCAGAGATTGGAGTGACGCAGCTGCAAGCCAAAATTTGCAAAGGATCAATGGCTATCATCAGAGGCTAGGAAGAAGCATGGAAGGATTTAGTCTAGAGTCTTGGAGGGAATGTGGTTCAGACTTCTGGCTTACAGAACTACGCAAGAATATATTTCTGTTGTTTTAAGCCACCTAATTTGTGGTACTTTGTTATGGCAGCTCTAGGAAACTAATACAGGTCCCTTATGAAAATTAGAAAGTGACACCCTTCAGAAAGATACCCTTGGACCAGGCTACAAATCTTGGTAAGTGGAACATAGCTTGGATATCCACCCCCACTTGACTCCTTGGACAGGTACCCAAGTGCAATGAACAAATTGCACAACCATGTACAGTGGCCCTGGAAACAGAAGCTTTGACTCAACTATATGAATGCTTGCTTTTCTTCTCCTTTACTTATCTTCTCATTTCCTCCCCAAAGAGCTGCTACTTCCCCTTTCTCTTTAGGTAGCCATGAACTTTTGTTACATCATATCCTGAATTACCATTCTCATGGTTCATGTTAGAGCTCCATAGACTGAGTCTACTGTGTCTGGCTATCAAGACTAGTTTTGCTATCAACTAAAGATAGATAGATAATTAATTTAAGCTGAGCCATGATTTTATTGTTTATCTGAGTTATCAATTGTTACATAACAAATTACCCCAAAAGTTAGCAACCTAAAACAACAAACAATTATAATTTTCCACAATTTCTGAGGGTTAGGAAGCCAGCAACAGCTTACCTGGGTGGTTTGTCTCAAGGTCTTTCCTGAGGTTTTAGCCAAGCTGTCACCTAAGGCTAGAGTCTCTGAATACTTGCCTGGGCTGGAGGAGCTGTTTCCAGGGCCATGCATGCATATAGGCATCGGCAAGAGGCTTCAGTTCCTCACCAATAGGGCTTTCTACAGGCGGCTCGTGACACGGCTTCCCCCAGGGCAAGTGATCCAAAAAAGAGATGTGACCCAAGACAGGAGCTGAAGTCTTTCATAAACTAATTTCAGGAGTGACAAACATATGCTGCTGGTCACACAGATCCAAACCTACTACGATGTGGGAGGGACTCCACAAGGTATGAGCTCCAGGAAATGGGATCACTGGGGCCAGGTGGGAGGCTGGGTACCACACTGTTCTACCAGTGTTCCTTACTGGCAGAAGCACTGATGCTAGATAGGACAATTCTTTGTTGGGTAGGACTCTTCGAGGCATTACTGGACATTTAACATTCCTAACCAACTAAAGGCCAGCAGCACTCTGCAGTCACTATGCCAATCAGAAGTGCCCCGAACATTTCCAACATGGGCAGTGTTCACCCCCACTTGACAGACTGTCTGGTACATGAGTTAGAAGGACCTAGGCTTTGGGACTTGATCTGAATAAAAAATATACCAGTTTATTATTTTCAAAAGTTTTATTACTGCTGCACTGGCGTCTCTCCTCAGGCTTTGAAGTAACTAAGGGATTGCCAGTTCTATAACTCCGAAGACTATAGTTGGAAAGAACACAGAATTTGGAGTCAGAAAATGCACACTTAGTTCTGCTTCTACCATTTGCTAGCTGGCAGCCCAGAGCAAGTTACTGAACTCTCTGAGCCTTGCTTGTGAATGGGAGGCAAAACTACTTACCTCACAAAGTTCTCAAATAAGAAAGTTCTAGAAATAAGATAAAGGGAACAAAGCACCCTTGAACTACACACATGAGCTTACTCTTCTCGGAGAAACTTAAGTAGTTCTGGTCCCTAGAGGGGGCCTCTGTGGTTTCCAACAGGAGAGTCAGAGGGACCAGCTAATCCCCATGGGCCTATGAAACGGGACCAGGACTGCCCTCACTGGACAATCCGTGCAAGCCTTGGTTTACTCCTTCACAGAGGCCAGAGTTTTCCTAGCTGCGAGATGACTATTGGGACTTATTTTGTGGAGACTTATATATTCCTTCTATCTTGTTGCCTTCCCTGGTGTGACTCTTGGAACAATTCTTTTCTCCCACTTCACTCCCCTGTTTAGGGTTTCCTGTTCCCTGACCCAGACTCCCACTGGCCCTCTCCTCCCGATGATTTGCATTTTCCCTTTGGGAGATGATCACCCCCCACACTCCACTTCTCTCTGAACTTCTCCTCCACTTCTGAGATGCCTGGCTCACTCTTGAACTTGATGCTTCCCTTCAGCCTTCTCCATTTGCTTTTCTATCAACACTTTGAGGCAAAACTCTTCCACTCACAGCTGTCTACCCTCTTTGTGCTCCTGGGCTGAGGAGCACAGCTGGAGAAAATCACTCACCTTTCCAGAAGGTGGAAATTCACTCCAAATTCACTCCCACACCCCCTGAGCCCTCAGCACTGCCCTAGAACTCCCCTTTCCTCAGTCAGCTCTCTCCCTTCAATCTCCACAGCATCTCTGATGAGCCTTTTCCTCCACTGACCTCAAGCTGTCTACTTCATTCCTCACTTTTCACCTTCAGATGACCGTGTCTGCTACTTCACAAAAAAACAGAAGCCATCCAAGAGAACGCACACAATTTCCTGCCACCCCTTCCACTACCTTACCCATCCCAGGGCTCACACCTTCCGTTAGGACTAACTCCTCCACCTGGACCTGGGTTCTCATCACCATGGGTTTCCTCAGGCACTTCCTTCCACCAATTACCTGCTCCCTTCTATATTTCAATCTCAACATTTTCACTGGATCCTTCCCATTTAAATATCCTCAAATCTCTTTCATTAAAAAAAAATCCTCTGGTCAACTCTTCCCATTCCTTGCCTGCCCCACACTTTCCTCCTATCCCTCTCCTTCCCCTCATGCCCAAGTTCTTGTAATAACTGTTCACATTCTCTGTGGCTTCCTCACCTCCCTTCTCTCTCAACGGATTGCAATCTATTTCTGCCCACACCTTCCCTCAGAAACTGTCCAGGTCACAAACTGCCTCCCTATTGCTAAATCCAGTGAACAGTTCTCATTTCTTATCTGACTTGACCTCTCAGCAGTTGATGCCTCACCACTTCCTTCTCTGCTTGGAATGCTCTCTTCGCTTGCCTCCTATTAAGCTACATTCTGTAGGTTTCCCTCCTACATCTCTGGCTGTTCCTTCTTAGTCTCCTTTCTGACAACCTTTCTTCTGTCCTTGTGTATAACTCAGTGTCAAGTCTCTGACTTTGGCCATCTTCTCTTCTCCTGGTATGTATTCTCCCTAGGTAAGCTCATTCATTCTCACGGCTACAATGAATATTTACATACTGATGACCCCTGAAACTGCACCAATGGTCCAGAAGGCTCTCTTGAGCTTCAGACTTATATTTTAAAAGATCTCTTGGATGTTTACACCTGGATGTCCTACAGGCATCTCTACTCAATTGAACCACAGTTGAGTTCTTCTCTTTGTTTCCTCTGTAAAACCCGCTTCTTCTTCTGGGCATCTTCCTGATCCTTCCCACTTCCCTGACCCCCATGTCCAATCAGTACCCAGGTCCTAAAGCTTCCACCTCCCCAAAACAGTTCTCTGCTCTGAGGGCATAGATCCATGTGTACCACCACTAGCTTAGTTTGGTCATTTCTTCTCTTCAGATCACCGCCACAGCCTCCCAACAGGTCTCTTGGTTTCCAACTTTCACATTAAACCCAGAGTGATATTAATATTTCTGAATCTCTAATTATGTCTCTTCCTTCACCTTTGCTTAAAATTCTTCATTGATCTCCTCTCGTCCTCAGGCTTTAAGGCTTTCTGATGGTCTGGTCTCCCCCAGCCTGTACCTTACCACTGCCATTCCTGACCACACTGAATTCTTCAACCACACTGAATTATTTGTAGTTCTGTGATGCTGCTTGCTGTGTCTTGCCTCTGGAGTTTTGTCCACGTTCTTCCCTGCTTTTTCCCTCTTTTCAAGGTAATCTCTACTTCAAGGTCATCTCTTTTTCCACAATGCCTTGCATGAGCCTCGCATAGCAAAGTTAGATGTTACTCCCATCTTCTACTGTGTTGCCCTGTGTTTGCCTCTGTCATAGCGATGGAAACTGTTTCCACTGCCCATCCATCCTTCCAAGTTAGGAATCTTTTTAAAAAAGACTCTGTCTTCTTTGTAGTTTTATCTCCAGAATAGTGCATGGTGCATATTAGGAGCTCAATAAAGACTAAGTGTAGGAATGAATGACTCTATTAGTATGTATCACAAGAATGGAATATGACAGACAGTTATAAATGTTAGTTGAATTGGAGCTTTAGATGAGGGCAGCATTGGGGAGATAAGAGATGAATTTAAAGGGGATAAAGAATCAAAGAGACTTTCCTCTTCCCATCATGTGTTGGGGCCAGAAAGCCAGATGTTCGTTTATCCTCATCCTTTATCTCCTTGGCAAGGGAAAAGCATCTGCCACTTAAGAGAGGTCACTGCTGACCTTGTGTTGCCATTTCAAAGACAATATTAAAAACAAAGGATGAGCCAGGAAGGGATAAATAACTACTTTCTGGTTTTCTTTTCACAATACAGGTAGAAAAGAAGTAAAAAATTCAAACAAAAGAAGAGAAAATACTCTAAAAAATGCAGCTGCTTCCTAGGCTGAAGTTTCAGAAATATCTAGTGTTTGGAATTTTCTATGTTTATTTATGTGGATATCTTGAAACTAACGGGCTTTTATTTGTGTCCTGCAAGTTAAAAAAAAAATAAGACACATTAATATATTTTCTACTGACAATGTCCCTCACCTGCCATATTTATTGAAGAAAAGCATATGGTTGCTTTTCTTGAAGAAAAGCATATGGTTGTTGTTTCATACAACTAGTTGATGAAACACCAATATGCAAGAATCTAAGGAACACTAATGAAAAAACAACCTGGGATTAAAAAAATAGATATGACTCCTCTGAGTTGTAGCCACATGTACTTTCCACCGCACCTCAGATATCTAGCAGATTTAATTCCTATCTCATTTGTCTTCAGAATTGGGAAGGAGGAATCCTGGATTTGGCAGGCGCCGAGCTTGGAAACCACACTCACTTGAGCAGTGTTATTGGTTCAATCCTTGGGGTCAGTAACACTTCCAGCCCCAGGGAAACCTCGGTTCCAAACTTTTCCATCATTTCACAAGGGAGTTTTTTTTTTTTGCAAAAGGTTTTGGCTGTTTTTGAAGCTTTCTCTCATTTTGTCTTTTAAAAAGTATTTTGTGGGGTTGGAACATTGCAGGATATTTTCCTCTCTCTTCACCCAGATGTTTCTGGTTCTCAGGATGTACACCTGTGAAGCTAGGTCACTTGGGAGAAACGCTTGAGTTTTATTTACAGCAAAAAAATGTGATCTTCACATGCAAATGTTTAAAATGGCCATTTTGTTCTCAGGGATCAACTGCAAGACCTGCTAGGATAGAATTTGCAGGGATATGAAAAGTAGTGTTAAGGTCAAAATCAACCAATCACTAAATATTTTTGAGTGCCGACTCTGCGTCCCTAGCATTATTGTAGGTGCCGGGAACATAGCACTGGAGGCAAAGAAAAAAAAAAAAAAGGAAGAGAAACAAAAAAGAAAAGAAAAGAAAGTTCTTTGTTCTAGTTGGGAAAGGAGATGGGGGAAGATCGATATTATACAAAAATTAACAAATAAATAAGAAAATATATAGTTTGTTTGATGAAGCTTTCCTTAAGTTTGAAAGGTAAATTTATACACTAAAATACCTACTTTCACCATGCAAGTGATCTTCTTAAGTGGATGAGAGATGATACATGCAAAGTATCTGGTATACTATCTGACACACAGTGGGTTCTCAATAATATTAATTCTTGCTGTTTTCCTAGCTTGACCTACCAATCCAATGAAAATATTTTTGCATACTATCTTAGAATTACCTTTAAAATTTCATTCACAGCAATCTAGGACTTTTCTAGCATGCATCTCAGAACAAACTTTTCTGACCTTTACCTATTACCCCAGTTTCAAAGCCATTTCCACATTTTTAGGCATTGTTTACAGCAGAACTCCACTGTCTTAGTCAGTTCAAGCTGCTATAATAAAGTGCCATAGACTCAGTGGCTTATAAATAGCAGAAATTTATTTCTCACAGTTCTAGGGTCTGGAAGTCTGAGATCAAGGTGTCGGTATGGTTGGTTTCTGGTTAGAGCCCTTTTATGGGCTGCAGACTGTTATATTCTCCTTATATCCTTGCATGGCAGAAGGAGAACAAGAGAGATCGCTAGGGTTTCTCTTACACGGGCTCTAATCTCACTCACGAGGGCTCCATCTTCATTACCTATTTACCTCCCAAAGGTCCCACCTCATAAGACCATCACATTGAGGACAAGCATTTCAACATATGGATTTTGGAGGGCACAAACATTCACTCCATAGCACACACTAAGAATCAGTGTTATAACACTTCCTTCTGGAAAAAGTACCACCTAACCTCAATCTGGAGGGAATTTAGGTCCAGCCATGCTGGAGTAATTTATGTCGTCAAAAGTTACTGTTAGTCACTCCATATTTGCTAAATAATTTTCATATTAAAGATCATCAAAAAGCTACTGTCTACCAAGCACAGTGACAGGAAATAGGAAGTCACTATTTTTCCTCTCAAGAGCAATGGGCAGCAGTGACTCTAAAATAAGATAGTGACAGATAAAGCCTAATAGATGTGTACAAATACAGTGTTTTGGGAGCCCAAAGAAAGAAAGGTTATTTTTGCATTTGGGGAGAGAAAAGAAGATAATTTAGAGGGTCTTCAACAGAGAGATAACCTTAGACATGAGCTATACAGGACTTCACCGTTTGAGGGGCACGGAAGCCTGCAGAGTGTCTAGGCCCATGAGTTGTTCAGTTTGCCCAAAACACAAAGTGTGTAAGGGGCGTGGCAGGAGATGGCTCTGGAAGGGGTCTTGGGATCACAATGTGAGTGTCTTCAATAGCGGGGTGAGGGTTGGGATTTCATGTGGCTGACACTGTGGCACGTTCTGAGATTTTTGAGCCAAGAGATAACAGGACTGGTTATTCACCAGACAGCATGTACGGGGAGAAGCAGGAGACGGGAAGGTCAGTGGAAAGTGATTATAATCATTCAAATAAGAAGGAATGAAAGGATAAGAAGAGAAGTAGCAGAGGGAATTTTAAAAAGGTCAGATTCAAGATATCTGATGATCCTGTTTTAGGGTCTCTGTGGTACCTTTCACAATTTGAAAGGACGTGGCTCATGTATTCATATGTTTATAATCTTTCTCCCCCACTAGACTGTAATCTCCACAAGAGTAGGGGGCTTGTCTCTCTTCTTTGCTGCATCCCTGGTGCCTACAGTGGCTCCTGGAGCACAGTGGGGACTCAGTAAACATGTGTTGAATGAATGAATGACCAATGTGGAAATAGAATTAATGTGACTTAAACAACTGATGCAGAGCAGGTGGGAGGCGAAGTGCTGAGATGCTGGGAGGGGAGCTCCAGCCTGGTCCCTGAGAACAATGTCTGGCACAGGCCTGTGCTGCTTCCCCACAAACCAACCTACTTCCTCACTTCCCTGTGTCTTGAAGAGATGACTCTTTCTTTACAATGACTCTTGGCGTGGTATTTAGGTCAATTGATTTTTTTTTTTTTTTGGTATTGGCATTGTCTAATTTGTTTTGTTTTGTATTTTTCTTTTTTGATCAGAGGTTTGGCAAAGAAGTTTGTCTCACAATTTTATCAAGACTGTTTTTAAGGGTGAAGGCCCCTCCCCTCTTCTACTGATAAAGTATCAGGGCCTTTACAGGTGTGTGCAGTGAATCATGGGTTTATTTGCAACCGGAAGAAAAGAATATAGGGTTTGGCAGGCCACAAATTCCCACATGTAAAGAAACTCTCTAGTTTGATAAATATTGATTCTAAGACTTAATTTTTTTTTTTTAAAAAAGAGGTGGTACATTTTCCGAGTTACTGTTATATTAAAAGCGGATAGGAGGGATGAATTTTCAAATCTAATATGGAAGGAGAAGGCAGGTCAGAAGAACAAACTGCCTCAGAGAACTGGAAAAATTGCAGGACATGTGACTTGAGGTTGATTTTTTTTTTTTTGAGACAGAGTCTCACTCTGCTGCCCGGGTGGGCTAGAGTGAGTGCAGTGGCATCAGCCTAGCTCACAGCAACCTCAAACTCCTGGGCTCAGGCGATCCTTCTGCCTCAGCCTCCCAAGTAGCTGGGACTACAGGCATACGCCACCATGTCCTGCTAATTTTTTCTATATATTTTTAGTTGGCCAATTAATTTCTTTCTATTTTTAGTAGAGATGAGGTCTCACTCTTGCTCAGGCTGGTTTTGAACTTCTGACCTTGAGAGATCCGCCCGCCTTGGCCTCCCAGAGCGCTAAGATTACAGGCGTGAGCCACCGCACCCGGCCGAGGTTGATTTTTGAGAAGTGAACTTGTAGCCTCAGAAAACAGAGAATGAAAGGGTTTCTAAGGGCAAGAATTATGCAGCCAGGAATTAGACAAACAAAATTGGTGACCATCTGCTGTGAGAAGTGGTCTTGCTTACCTGGGTTTCTCCATGGAGAAAAAGAGTCTCCATGGAGAAAAGAGAAGGTGGTGCCTGCATTTTGAGATTCTCCATGGAGAAGGTGGTACCTGCATTGTGAGGATCCAGGGCAAGGAGAATAGAAGAGGAACATTCCTTTTACAGGCATTTCATGAAACACAGGAGTGGCGGTGGCAAGAACAGCAGTGCTAAGCAGGAAGTTCTAGAAGTGGCTTTACAAGCCCAAGCAGCCCAAGGTGTGTGGAGGAATGGATGGTGCTAATGGGTACAAGAAGGAGAGTTTATGACCCCTCCATATATCACATTGCGCAACTCTGGGGACACCATTCACATGTAGCTTATGTCAATGGGGTCGTGTTCCAGGTGTGACAGTCACATAAACTGCACTCCTGTTGCTGTATTCCAGACTGCCCTCCAGCTCCCTAGAAGAGTGCAATGGGGAGTACTGTCTACTAGGGAGATGAAAATCCTGGTTTTTGGTGTTAGAATTCCTTTGGTTGCAAGCAACAGGAACAACTTAAATACCTTAAACAATGCAGGTGATATATTGGCTCAGTCCTGTGCATTCCAGGGATAGAGCTGACCTCTGTTTTCATCTCTTGGTGTTATCTCCCTCTGTGTGTTAGATTCATTATCTCCTTTTGCTGTTTTCCCCCATGCTTTGCATGTGTGATGGGGTTTGGAGTATGTGTGTATGTGTGTGTGTGTATAACCACATGGAAAAAGTAGGAAAGAGTAGTTTCTTCCAGAGAGGGAGTACTTTTATCTTCTAGATTACAGCTGATGTGCAAACCACAAATAAAATATCTATGAGAGGGCTTAAGTGGGGTTGTTATTAGGCCACTAATAAATACATCTATTAAATGGTATGCTAAAAATTACTTCCTTAAAATACTTTTTCCTTCCTTGTTGAAGTAATTCCATTATATTCTTAAAGAAACTGGACACAAAGACTTTTGTTTAACAATCTTCTTTTGAGGTCAATTTACAACCTAATTAATATGAATTGGTGAGTGATTATGCACTTCTTCCAGAAATGAATATTACTGGATTAGGTTGTAATGAGTATTTTATAGAAAATTCAATACATAGCGTGTGTTTTCAGTCTTTGTCATCTGGTTTTAGTCTCTGTTTGGCAACAGGGTGTTAAACGTGGCTCTGTTAGTGCAGCCAAAAAAACCTCACATATTTCACAACTTGCCACTCTTTTCAAAGATTTAGTTAGAGACTGAAGCGTATAGCACATGTTGCTGGATTAAGCATCTAAAGTGAGAATCTCATGGGCCCAAAATATCTCTTGTACCCACACATTTCCTGGTAGGCCAAACTTCACAAAATAAACATAGATGACCTCTCGCCCATCCAGTCTTCCGGAAAGTTTAGAAATGATGCAACCTTTTGGCAATATGACATGACACATTGCTTTATTTGTGCAAAGCATGAACTTCCTTCATTCTGCAGAACCAGAGACAAACAAGCATTTACATTAGCACTGTTCAGGATTCTGAAACAAAATCTCATCGACTTTAATGAGACTAGACGTTAGTGAATGGCTTTGGCTGGGGGAAGAATAAGTCAACATGTGACAACAGGGGAAGTCTCATGGTTGCTTCATAGTGACATCCAAGACATATGAGAAAGTAGAAGCTGGTTTTCCTGTCAATACCTTGGTTTCCTTTCCCTTCTTCGTTCCCCCTGCATACAAGAATAACAATGTCTGGAATCAATATAGGGCTCTTCTTCCGAGAGACTTAGAGTGTTTTCCCACACATGGAGCTGGCTGGTTTTGCTCTTTCCCTCTGCGGGAGAGTGTGAGCTGTGAGATTTCCTACTGCTCTCCTGCCTGCCTCGTCTGTCTTTCTACCATTAACTCAGCTCTTAACTCAGTTTCCTTCCTGTGGTGGCTTAGTCTGATTTCTCTTATTCAATAAATACAAACACTCCTTTAGTGTGCTATGTGCCTTTTTAACTTATTTTGATTATTCCATGTACTTTTTTCTTCTTCCAAGATGAAGTAGATAGGCCCCTACTTGTTTCCCAGGGTTTTTCTGTTAGTTTGTTTTTTCTTTAAGATTTTTTTTCCCCCTGCAATTGCCTGATTGATTACTTTGTTTCCTCTACTTCTAAAAGAAAGCCATACTTAGAAGTGCCACAATTCACAGGTATGGTGCATAACTAGGCACAACCTAGGTAAAGAATTTTGGATAAAAAGGTAGCTCCAAACTATATTAGTTATAAGGCTTCCCAACCTATTTCTCCAGCCTATTATTCTTTATAATGGATTCCGCATGGCAGTGCTTCTCAAACTATATAAAGGACCAGTTGTTTTCATTTCCAACTTGTCAAGGTCTCATATGTGGTCCTACTGTGCACAACTAGTGTGCAACTTAGGCAGCATGCAATTTGCCACATGAGCTCTACATGGTCTGTATCCTGTCCAGGGAGAGGTGGCCACTGACTGCACAACATCCATTTGCTAATGTTTCTGCAGCTTACTCTTCAATTTCCTTACTTACATGGTCACAGAACGAACAAACAAGTCACAGTCCAGCTAACCACAGTTTGAGGTTTGGGCAGTACAGCCATAGTGTTTTGTCTCCATCAGATTCTCATCAGTTTTTTTTTTTTTTTTTTTTTTTTTAGACACTGTCTCACTGTGCTGCCCGGGCTAGAGTGAGTGCCGTGACGTCACCCTAGCTCAGAGCAACCTCAAACAGTCTCAAACTCCTGGGCTCAAGCGATCCTACTGTCTCAGCCTCCCTAGTAGCTGGGACTACAGGCATGTGCCACCATGCCCGGCTCATTTTTTCTATATATATTTTTAGTTGGCCAATTAATTTCTTTCTATTTTTAGTAGAGACGGAATCTCACTCTTGGTCAGGCTGGTTTCGAACTCCTGACCTTGAGCGATCTGCCTGCCTCAGACTCCCAGAGTGCTAGGATTACAGGTGTGAGCCACCGCGCCCGGCCAGAGTTTTAATTTTACAGGATAAAAAAGTATTGGAGATTGATTACACAACAATATAAATATATTTAATGCAACTGAACTCTATATTTTAAAATGGTAAATTTTATGTTGTATGTTTTTTACTACAATGAAAAGTAATATTTTAAAATTACTTTGCTGCAGAGGGAGATGCTATCTTCACTTTTTTAAGGCTATTTACCATCCAACCATCCTTAAGAAGATAGTCCAGAAAAAAATAAAAAGGCAGTTGGTGCCTGAACTGCAAGTTGTGCAGAGAAGCAAGAAACCAACGGAGAATTGTTTCCCATTCCTATACCCTTCAGTGGTGAGATCTGGCAATTGCCATATTAATCAAGTGTCCAAACCAAGCCCCATTGCTAATAATGGATCATGTGCCTGCTGATGTAATGCAACGTAAGTACATAACTTCCCATGACTGTTCTCACCACAGATCTTCAAACTGAATCTAAGCAAGTCTTTAGACATAATGTTAAAGTTACAGGAAATACAGGGAATAGAGAAACAAATTAATACCACCATGAAGTAATCAGACAAATCTACATTTTATAAGACAACTAGCCCAATCAATGAAAATAGTCAATGTCATTTTTTACAAAAGAGTATGTGGAGGAATGATCTAGAATAAAAAAAGACATAATCAAATGCAATGCATGAATCTTGATTGGATTCTGAACCAGACAAAGAGGGGCTATTAAAGATGTTTTGTGGACAATTAGGGAAATCTGAACATAGACTGGATATTATTGTGGGGAATTGCTTTCTTAGGTGTAATAATAATATTATGGGTTTAGTAAAAGAATGTCCTTATTCTTAGGGGATATATGCTGAAGTGTCGTGTATGTATGACACATGTCTTCAAATTGTTCAACACACATGCATTAGCTCGAACTACATGAATTTGTTTCTAGTCAACCATTTTTAATCCAATTTCGTATGGTGCAAGCTAATACATAAAACACATATAGTAAATATTAACAGTTATTGCAAGCTAGTGATGGATATATGAATGTTATTGTCCTATTCTTTCAATTTTTCTGATTATTTGGAAATTTTATTAATAAAAACCCGAAAAAAACAAACAAAATAAGAAAAAAGGTTAAAGTTTGATATCAAAACTCACTGAGGAAGTGAATGCTGCCTTTGCCACTTTGTAGCCCTATGATGGCAGTGATGCTAAGAGAGGGTTCTTGGAGCAGGAACTGGAGGGTAGGAGATTCCATCTATGTCCTCCATCTGGTCCCCAATAAGCAGAACCCCACCTAAGAACAGTGTAGTGTGCTTTAGCATAAACCTTCTAAGCACTAGATTTTGGCTCCTAAGGCCCACTCGCCGGATGCTATGTAACTTGGGCAAGGTGCTTAATTTTTCCAAGGACTTAGTATTCACTAGATCTGAAAAAGGAGGAAGAAAGAGGTGCTTAGGATGACTTCCAGATTTCTGGCCAGAGTGACACCTCAGGAAGAGGAGGCATAAGTGTCCCAGGGGTGGGGAGGGTTGGAGTTATTTCAGGCCAAAGGAATGAAGGAGGAAAGAGAGATCTACTCCTTAGCAGTGGGATGGAGACTCAGAACCATCTAATTTTAATATTGGCCAAATGGGATTTCTTTTTGCACCCCAAGCTGATGAAGAGGAAGAGAGCAATTCTGTGTATTTTCCAAATGTTCTATAATGAACGTATATTACTTTATTTTTAAGGAAAAAATATTTTTTAAAGTGATTCTATGTTGTAAAAGTCAGAAATAGCAAAGGGTCTGTATGAGATATATACTTTTAAATTGTGAGTAGTTATATAATTATGAGCTAAATATTGTTTTTAAGTCCATACATTTGAGCTTATAAACCTATATCCATCAGTTGATAATAACAAAATGCTGCTTGATGTGTTTTGGCAGCAGTTGAGGAAGAAACTGGCAAGAGCAGTAAGGGGAGGATGTGAGGCGCCCACACCGGCAGTGGAGGTGGCACCCTGAGGAGAGGTGGGCAGTGAGCGACAACTGCAGCTGGAATAACAGAGGAGCCATCAGTAGGGCAGGACAGTTGCGGGTATGAACCATCCAGGGTCCCCCAGGAAGGGAAAAAAATGAGGGGAGGGAGGCTGGAGATCCAGGAACACCAGGAGCAAATTCCCCTAATAATAGCCACAAGATGGCTCACTGATTATATTTCTGAACATTAAAAATAGATTATCTCTTGATTGTTACGTTTGGGGTTTTTTTGTCGTCAAAGTAAAAAAAAAAAAGTGAATATAGTACAGGAAGACTTATAACAAAAAGCAATTGTTCTTTGCTTTTTATTTCCCCTACCTCCATCCCACTTCCAAAGGGCAATCACCTTAACCTTGTGGTTTTAAATTCTCCCACTGATGATGTTCAACTGTATAAATATGATTAAGCTGCTATTTTATGACATTACTGACTCTTGCAACACAATAGATACATCTCTATTTTTAGTCCTGTTGTTCACTTTTGTAACTTTAATATCCTGAAAGTTTTTAGTTCTATCAAATGCAGACATCATCTCTTGGCTCTCCATTTGGTGAGAGGAGGATATCTGGGCTCCTACTCCTCTTGGACTCCTCACCTCTCCAAACTTTTTAAAGCTGCGCTCCAATTCTTAGATTTCCATAACTGGTAACATTTACATTCTGTTCTGTAACTATAATTAAGTCATCTGTAGTTTGTCCTTAAGTTAAATCTAACAGACCATAAGCAAAAAACACCATTACCATGTTCATGAAAATACTGGTTCACAACAGAGCCAAGTAGTGTGCTGAGATTAATTTCCCTTCTGTGTAATCAGTGTCACAACCCTGGGCTGCTCACCTGCTCAAAATCATGGTTAGTCTGCCTCCCTTCCCCTCCCTCCCCTCCTCCCCTCGTTCCCTCCTTTATTCCCTTCTTCCCTTGCTCTTTCCCTCCTTCCTTCCTCCTTTCCCTCTTTCCTCCCTTCATCCCTTCCTTCCCCTAGTTTTTTCTATTGCTGAAAGAGAAAATCTGCACCATCTTACCCATTCTATTGCTTGGGATCTTTTTCTTTTTGAAGCCCATTAATGTCTTATTTTAACATGATTCATATTTACATTATGATTTTCTTATGGAGTCTTTTTTAAAAAAATAATTTCTAGGTGCTTATTTTCATTCAACCTTTGGCTGTAGTGTATCTTCAAGTCCCTCCAATTCTGTGTTCTGGGAAATCCCTTTCTTTCTTGGATCCCCCATTCTTGCTCTCATGTGAGCTGGTGGCTAAGTCACCCACAAAGCTGACATTCTGGGTCACATCTGCTGCTCCCTGAATCCCACGGCTTCCTTGCCATTTTACTGATGGAGTGCATGCTCAAATAACTCCTCAAGAAAAGGTGTCTGGCAGGTAAGCTTTCTGAGTCTTTGCATGTCTAATAATGTCTTTATTTTGCCCTCACAAGTAATTTGTCTGGGTATAGGTTTCTCAAGTTAAGAATCATTTTTCCCCTGAACTTTGAAATGTAACCTAAAAATAAAATTCTAATACCCCAACAGACTGAACGGATCCTCTGTAGGCCAAGGGGACCCCAGAGAAATGTGAAAAATCGATTCCCAGTCATGGTAGGATGGGAGGTCAGACACGCCTCATTATACCCCCTCCCTTTTAGGGTTTAGACACAACAACTGATCAGCACTGAAATTAAAATAGAGATCATAAGACTGACAGAACACTGAACAGACTTTTTGTGGCAATAAGATACCAAACTATAAACAGGACCTAAGGCCATGCCAGGCAAGGGGTAAGTCATTTGCCCTTACACTTAAAGAATAAGCTATGTTCTAAACACCACAAGGTTTTCTTCTTCTCTAACAGCTAAACAATCACTGGCCTCGGGATAAGCACTAATAAAACAAGTGCAGCTCATCACCAGGACTGACACCCACCCCCTGTTCCACAAGCCCTAACTACAACTTTGGTTGGACAAAAGACTGATTTCAGTAACTCCTCCTGATAAAATCACCTTGATTGACTATGCTGGCTGGGGGGGAAAAAAAAAGACCAGTGACCATGGGCTGGTTCTTGCTGGTTTTACATAGGCCATGCACTTGAGTGCCTTCATGTCCTGAAAAGACCGTTTGACGTATAGGGCCTAATTGTAACATTTAATTAAGTGCATGATATAACATATGACCCAAGGTGAACATGGGTCATATGTTACATGCATGTTTTTTCTATATGCATATGTGAGGACCACCTTCATGAACATTCATAGCTCCTCTTGTAACCTGTTGAATATGTATACTTGACCAACTTGTTAAGCTTAAATTCCTGTCTTACCCCTCCTTCTCTCAAAGTGACAGTCTCTGGTCTTTGGCTAGAGGCTCTGCTTCCCAGCCTGTTAGAATGGCCACCCTGCAGGCTATAACCATTTAGAAGAAATAAAGCTCTCTTTTCCAAATGCATAGAGTGTGTGATTTTTAAGTTAACAAGAGCTATTATTTCACTGCTTCTAGTATAGCTGATGAGAAACCTAACATCAACATGATTCTCGTTTCTTATAGAAGTTTTTGTTCCCCTACCCCTGGAAAGCTCTTACGATCTTCTCTGTATAACTTCTTCTAAAACTTCCAAACAATGTGTGGCCTTTTCCATTCCCCCTAATGAACACTCAGGAGGCTCTTTTTGCATTATTTCTTTGTCATCTTTCTCCCCTCAGTATTCTCTGTTCTTTCTGGAATTCTTGTTAGTCTCTTCTTATACCCCCTCCGGATTGATTGTCTATGTGTATGTGTATGTGATATTGTGAAATATATATTTTGGTCATCCTCCCAGTCTCCTAGCATACAGCTCCTAAAATCCTTGGAAACTACAAAGTGATAAGCATCTTTTTGTTGACACCAGTTGACTGGCAGCTGGTAGCACCTAGGTAGCATCAGGATTGGGTTGGTCACAGGAAAGACCAGGCGTGATTACTTCCTAACCTCCAGGAAGAAGAGAGGGACTGAGGTTAAGTTGATCACCAATAGCCAATGATTTAATCACTATCATGTCTATATAATGAGGCTTCCATAAAAATCCAAAAGGACTAGGTTCAGAGAGCTTCCACATAGCTGACCATGCAGAGGTTTCTGGAGGGTGGTGTACCTGGACAGGGCATGGAAGTTCCATACCCCTTCTCCCGTACATCACCTATGCATCTCTTCATCTTTATCCTTCATAATATCCTTTATATTAATAAACCAGTAAATGTGTTTCCATGGATTCCAAGAGCTGTTCTAGCAAATTAATCATCCTTTGTGTATAAAAATGACCCAGCAACTGCCCACACTTTATAAAAAGTGTGCAATGTCATTTACACAGTAACATATTTAGCATAAAATGAGAAATTGCCAGTCATAAAACAGCAGTTTTACATATTTTGTATGTCAGGTTTGGGTGAAGAACTAGAGGAGGACAAATTGGTAGGAAGGAGTGGATTATCCTTGGGTATTGGTGGCTGGGGCTTGGCACACTTGAGTGCACCAGCTCTGCTGAACCCACCTAAGTAGAAGGTGTGATTGGGGAGCACTGGCCTTGGAGGTGGGGCAGACTCTGGAGAGTGGGGTGAATGGAAACTACTTGGAAGGTAGAGCACCCCCTCTACTTGGAGGCCACGCTCATATACATTCAGCACTTATTAAGTGACTACTGTGTACCACAGACTGCAATAGACTCCAGAAACACCTTCACCTTCAGCCAGGGTAACAACCCAAAATGATGAGAATCCCTTCATGTGTGGAAAGAGACATCTAGAAATGAAAATCTCACAATATCTCATAGGAATGCATCCCTTTCATAATTGTTTAAGATTTAAAGTGTTACATAGAATTATTCTAATTCAATCGCAAATATAGTTTGAGGGCTTTTGAATATGGTCATTTATTCAACAAGTCTTTATTGAGTTCCTACTCTATGGTACCCACTAGGGCTAGGAGCTAGGGACACGATGGTGAAAAATAGATTATTTCTAATGTGGTTTGCCACTTATCTACCGAAGACAATGCTGAGGCATCTTCTTTTCTCTTTCTCAGAGACAGAGGCCAAACCAGCTTAACTTTGAAATGTAGAGATTGACTCTTGCTGAGCCCCAGAAAATAGGGCTAGGTGAACATGTTATATGCTGGTGTTAGCTCACTGAAATATTAATTTAGAAGGGTGATTGTAATGGAGAAAAATATAATTTAATAGAAAATTTTTCATTTGTAGTGTTTTCCTTTAGTTTTTACCTTTCCCACAGCTGTTTTGGTCTCAGTTGACACTGTAGGGTAAGTCACTGTGAAATCAGGAATGAGTGAGCATGTACCCTCTGTCCTCAAAGGTTGGCAAACAGGCCTGTGAACTTGGAAAGAGAACAAAGCTTTCTAATATGATAAACAAAGAAAATGAAGATTAAAAAGCCTGGTTTCCTCTTCTTTGCATCAGCACATATCAGTTGTCAGACAGCCCTGAATAATCTACACTCCTCCTGTTCCTGAAAGGTAAACAGTTATTATTAAATCATTTCCAAAAGGAGGTGTACCTTAATTTTAAATAAAAATGGCACAAATGAAGGGGCAATGCAACAAATATGAGAGAAACTTTCAAAATTACAATATTTAGATTTGTGATTCTTCCCCCCAACTATTAATAACTCTACTCTCTCCAATGGTCCCTGAAACCTCATCACCACTGACATCCTGATAAATGCTGTAAGGAAGAAGGAAAACAATCTAAAAGGCAGGATGGGTGTGGCAGTTAGAGAGGTCATGGTGAAAAAGAAGGAAAGTGCAGCTGCTCAAGTGTGTTCAGATAAGTCATTAGGTTGAGGGCTGAAAGGAAGTGTGTGAGATTGCAGAGTGCCCACGTGGTCACTGACCACAGACTCCCAGTGAAGGAACACAACCTTCAGGTTCTTTTGTTTAGCTCTGACTTCCAAACAAAGCAAGTTGCAAGACCAGTCCCAACATCTCATTAAGCAGCTGAAAACTTGCTTCCTTTGGGAAAAGCTAGTAGAGGTGTCTCTTTATGCCCTCTATTACAAAAAGGGACAGGTTTCTGCTAGTGGGGAGGACTTGCAAAGGCTGTGGTGGCAGAGTGCAAAGAGCACGGTATCCTATCCAATGCTGTTAATTACCCTCCCTGGGTTCCAAATTCCTTGTCTGTAAAATGTGGAAGATTTAATAAGCAAACGTGACTCTAACTTTCTAAAAAGACTTCTTTCCTCTTTTTCCCTCTTTAACTCTTTCTTCTAATTAAAAAAGCTTAAACTGTAAAATCATAAACTAGTCTATCTGCTTTCTATATACCTAAGGTTAATTCATGCATTTTCTTAATAACATGATTAAGTTATGTTTAAAAATATGCACTGCATCAGTTTCAGGATGACACTCTCTGGAATCTCTGCTACCAGTTTGGTCCAGGAACACGTGTTCAGGATCCCGGTGTCAGGTCAGCACCTACTGCCCATTTTCCAGCTGATGCTTTCTCGGGAGACAATACCTTCCTATCCAAAATGTTTACTTATTTGCTTAGAACAACAGTGGATAGGTCTTCATCTACCCACTACCTGAACAATCAGCTTATGCTATTTTTCCAAAGCACAATTAATTCACATAATTTTGTCAAGTCACCTGGATCTCTTCATTAGATTAAAAAACATTTAAGATGTCACCCAACTCTGGCCTGAAAGTTCTGGAATATCTTGTGGTATCACCATTTCTAAGTAGCTTAGTGGTCTAATGGTCATAATTAACTTAATCAGCCAAATATAAAACCTGTTCTACACTGCCCTGGTAGGAATCAAATTCTTAATATATTCATAACTTAATAAATTACAAGTCAAGAGTTGTGACACCAAGTTAACTTTGCTCCAGCCCTTGTTAGTTCAGGTTCCCAGATTTCTGCTTCAAGTTGGAAATTGCCAATACAGTGTCAAAGCATGTCATACCCATGAGTCACATCTTATCATCTTTCATATCCGTATGACAGACCAAGCCCCATTTGCTGTTTAAATTTTATTATCATTGTTTTTATTAATAATAAACCAATAGAAATAGCATAATAAAGGGGAAAGTTCAGGATAAATAACTTCTTCCTTATGAATTAGAAAACATGTGTACACACAGATCCTCCTCTGGTGTGAGTTATTTCTTGCCCACATTCTGTCCTACAGCACAAACAGTCATATAAAACAGTCCACAGAACAATGTGAGCAGCTCAGCCCAGCTGCGTAAAGTCTTGGGCTGATTCTTGGTCTAGATTACCAGCTTCTCCACACTAAGCGTACTTGTGGTTTCATCCTCTTCATTTGACCCAAAATATCCCGGGAGGTCCAGCATCCTCTGCTCAGCCTCTGTGAGGCCAAAGGAGGAATTGTCATAGAAGGAGAACTCAGGGTGAGCGGGGAAGCTCTGACACTTGTCCTTCCTACATTGAGAAGGGCTCAGAGGACTGACCCTCTGGTAGCTTTCTTTAGGGGATGTGGGGGAAGACTGCTTTCTTGAGACACTCCTGTGACTGGGGGACGGTCCCCTGCGGGCTCTATGAGGCTCTGTTCTCTCAACTCCTGCCACTAATCCTGCCTGGCGATCCCCCAGGTCCGGTTTCCTTGAGGGCTGCCCCATGGTGTAGGATCGAGGGACAGGGCTTAATGGACCACTGGTTCCCCCTGCCCCTTGGGAATGCTCCAGTTTCTCAGGAAACATGTGGGCACTTCGACTCTGAGGCCTAAATCTGTCCTCTGCCTGGTCCCAGGTCCGCGTCCTGGAGCTGTAAGCGGGAGCCTGCCGTGGCGTCAGAGTGGACATGCTCCTCTCCCTGAACGGCCGGGCTTGCTTGGTTTCATGAAAACTAGCCGTCCTCCGGAAGTGGGGGTTCCTGGGGTGGCTCCTCTCCGACGGGCCCCCTCTGCCGCCCACATGTCTCATCTGTGACTTGCGGATCAGGGTCTGGCTGGGGCTGACGGCACAGCTGGCCTGAGACATACTGAAATCCAACCTGGAGGGAGGCCTTTCCCCGGCACTGACCACAGGCTGGTCCAGAAATGGGGATTTGATCCGGAACTTGTTTGCTGCAGCTTCTTCTGAGCTTTCCAAGTCTAAGGGGGGGCTGGCGGCAGCGTCAATGGCAGTGTCCGTCAGGGGACTCTGAGACACGTGGTACACTTTGGTGGTTTCGGTCAGACCTTTCTTCTTCATCTCCTTCAACTGCTGCTGGGCAAGGCGGTAGCTAAACAGAGGGGGGATTATCTTCTGGGCGTTGGACTGGAAGCTCTCGCTGCCGGAGGCATCGTCCTCGGGGGTGGCAGGCACACTCCGCCTGTAGGTCAGAGGGATGCCCACGTCCCCCGGGCTCCCCGCGGGCCCGTCACCCCCGTCCGAGAAGCTCCCGCGCTGCTCACTCAGCTCGCAGATGTTCTCCTCGTCCGAGTTCTTCCGGAAGCCGGGCGAATGGATAGAGCTGTGTCGAGCTGGGGTGCTACACTTGGGGGGGCGGCCAAACCTCCTCCACAGCGTGATGAGCACCGTGGCGATGATGATGAACAAGCACAAGGATATACCAGTGACAGTCACGATGTTGTTGGACTTCACTGGAACCTTGGGCTGAAGAGGAGACGGGCTGGACGGCCAGAAAGCTGCAAAAAAAAAAAAAAAAAAGAAGAACAAATGTATCCTTTGGTATTGTTTTCTCCATGTGGTTCTAAGGGCTCGGAATGGCTTGATCTAATTATCTAG
This sequence comes from Lepilemur ruficaudatus, assembly GCA_963574885.1. Lineage (NCBI taxonomy): Eukaryota > Metazoa > Chordata > Mammalia > Primates > Lepilemuridae > Lepilemur > Lepilemur ruficaudatus. The sequence continues at coordinate 45,882 of CAUYRT010010314.1, forward strand.
CAGTTAAGGAAAGAAAGAAAATAAACAATTTCTGGTCTTACATATGAATCTCTGTGGCAGCTGAAGCCAAAGAAGGTCACCACCAAAGGGTGAACACCCCCAAACCAGAGACCCCTAGAAGTGAGGCGACTGGGTAAGCCACCATCAAGGCGAGGCCTGCGCTCACCAGCTCCTGCTGAACTCATCTTAAATTTTCTGCATAGAAGCAGCATGCAGGAAATTTCAAGATAAAATCAAGGTTTTCACTTACGATAATAGAGACATGGTGTCTAGTTAAACATACCTATGAGAGGCACATTCGAAACTTTTACCAAGTATAAAACTTGAAATTTAAAATGATTTAGGTATGTCAAATTTAGGTAGCCTAAATTGCACATTGGAAGAGAAACTAATTGATGAAAATAGGATTGTCGGCAATATGATACAACTCATTTCCTCCTTCTGTTTAATAATATCCAGAAACCGTCTTTGCTAAGCGCTAAAGCCACTGCTTTCTCCCTTCTCTATTTTCAGCTGCCCACTCACCTTCCCACTTTCCACGTGTTGTGGGTTCATCTTCTTTTTCCCTGCTCTCTCAAACTGCTTTGCCCCACAGTCATCAAAATGTTTCATCAAACTGCAGGTGCCACCTGGAGTTGCCTGATTGCTCTGGCTAGGACATACAGTACTATCCTGAACAGAATTGATGACAATGAGCATCCTTGTCTTGTTCAAGTTCTCAGAGGGAATGCTTTCAACTTTTTCCCATTCAATATGATATTGGCTGTGAGTTTGTCATATATGACTTTTATTATTTTGAGGTATGTTCCATCTATGCCTAGTTTGTTGAGAGTTTTTATCACAAAGAGTTGCTAGATTTTATTGAAGGCTTTTTCTTCATCTATTGAGATTATCATATGGCTTTTATTTTTAATTCTATTTATATGGTAAATCACATTTATTGATTTGCACATGTTGAACCATCCTTGCATCTTTGGGATGAAACTCACTTGATCATGGTGAATAATCTTTTTGATGTGCTGTTGGATTTGCTTTGCTAGTATTTTGTTGAGGATTTTTGTATCTATGTTCATGAGGGATATTTCTTTTTGTTGTTATTGTGTCCTTTCCTGGCTTTGGTATCAGGGTGATACAGGCTTCATAGAATGAATTGGGGAGATTATTCAAAGTGAGGTGATACAAGACCCGAAGAATGGGCCCCACTTGTACTCGCCATCAAATTGGTATTGACTGATTAACACTATGGTGCTCAAATGGAGTGTTCACTAGGGATTTGGGGGGTGGGGGGTAGACCCACATCAGAGAGATGTGGTGAGCACTATGAAGGGGAGGGGCATGCTTGAAATGTATTTGGTCGAACACTGGGCTAGATGCAGAGCTCTGGGGCTCAGACCTCAAATGGCACCAGCTGCAGCACCCTAGGTTCGTAAGCCAGTGGGACTTCACTGTACTTTCTCTCTGGAACAATGCTGCTGCATAGTCTCCAGTCAGCTCCCTGTGTCAGTCCGGAGCCCTGCTGCAGTGGTGGGGGTTGGGGGGAGCCCTCCTGCAGCTCCAATTTCAATGTCTGTAGGGGAAGCGTGGAGCCCCAGGGTTCTCTCCTCTGTCCCTTCCCCACATGTGGGTGCCTTCCCCAGGTACCTTTGATCGTGCCAAGCAGGTCGCCCCATTTCCCTCTCCTTCACTTAGGGAGCCTCCCTTTACCTTGCTGTTGATTTCGAATGTTTTCTCTTAGTCAATCAATCCAAAGGTGAATATCTACTCAGCACTTTCAATCCTCTCCATGAGAGTGGCATGTGCAGGCTGCTTCTAGTCTGCCATTTTTACCTCCTCCTCTTCTCACGTCTCTAGCCCTTCCACACCACCACAGCCATATCTTGCTCCTTGTCTTTCCTACCACACTTACAGAAAAAGGAATCCATATTTGCTGACTTACTGGTCCCACATTATCACCTCTGTCTCCTGCAACCTGTCCCCAGCATTCCAGTGGACCAGCTCCTGCCAAGGTCATAAATTTGGTCTTAATATTCAAATTCAAATTCATCCTGCAGCATTGGCTACTGTTAGATACTTCTTACAACTTTCTTTCCCTCTTGGTGTCAGTGAGAACACTCACTTATGTAGTTTAGAGAGAAGAATATGGATTTGGGAGCCAGGAAGATCTAGCTCCCATTCCTGGCTCCACTAGCTCTACAGTCTCCATTGGATGTCCCACCACCTCCATCTCAACATTCCTAAGACTCGGTATCTTCCCCCAGAATCTGTGCTTCCTCTATTGTACCTGATCTGAAGGGAACGTTGGTCCCTACAGTTGCCAGTACATGGGTTTCATCCTTCATGCCTCCCCCTCCATCACTCGCCAGAGTCTTTGAATCCTCTCTCCCACATAACCAATGCCACCACTTCATTTGACACGTGAGTGTCTGAAAAACTCTAAACAGGCACCTCTGCTGCCGTGCCTACCCTTCTGATTTATACTCCATGCTATAGCCAGGGAGATCTTCAAACTCACAGGTCCAAACCTCCAAAGCCCCTCAGGATCTGGCTCCTGCCTACCTGTCAGGCCTCATCTTTCCCACTCCCTCCTAGCACTCTATCCTCCAGCCACACTAAACTATTGCAGTTCTCCAGGTCTCTTAATGTACCATCACCTTCCATGCCTTCATTTATTTACTGCTGCATTTGCTGTAACTCCCCTCCTCACCCCGTTCAGCTGGGAGACACCTTCTCCTCTCTCAATCTTTAGCTCAAATATCACCACTTCCAAGAATGGAGGTAGTTCCAGCATGGATTATCAGCCCTTCAAGCTTCCATAGCAAGCTGTGGATACCTTTCTCATTGCAGGCCCTATATGGTACTGTGTATTAAGCCTATTTTTATGCCTTCTGAGCTACTATATCATAAGGCATTTCAAGACAGGGCCAGGTCTTATTAATATATCCCCAACCCCAGTCACAGGAACTTGCACATAGTTGGTACTCAATAAACATCAGTTTGATTGATTCATTAGTTAAAAAATAATAGTAAAATGATCAATGTTCCACCAGATGGAATGTAGGTACAACAGCAATTGGATCCTCCTACTCTCTTGTTGAACAACATAGACCAAATAACATAGAGCTACATTCAGACCTTGGCATAAAAACATTGTTTTAAGGCCAAAAAACCCCTCCAAACTCCTAACCAAGTGAAAATAGTTGAATGATGAAAGACTTGTTCCCTGCTGTATCACTTCTCTCATCTCTGGCAGCTGCTGATGACAGTTGGTAGCAGCATTGCTATTACACATTTTGAACCTCTTCACTTAGCTGTTATCTTGTGACTCTAGCAAGCTCCCTTAAAAACCACAGCTGGAGAAAAGCCTCCAAGCTGTTGGGCTTTCCCATCTCTTCCTCCATGAGTCTTTCCCCTTTCGCCTGCAGTGAAGGAGATTTCCTGATGCCATGCAGCCTGCAAACAGATCTTTACGTTCCCAAAGAGAGGAAAACAGAACCCTTAGAAGAAAGGATCATTTTTACCCACATATTCATTTATCTGAGGACAATAGAGTCGAAGTAGGGGAGAGAGTCTCTAGCACTTACCCTTCTTGCTAATTTATAATGTACAAATTTCTAGTTCCCACACAGTATTAAAGAATTAAGATGCCAGAACATGAAATAATATGATTTTTTTTACATGAGATGATGTATTTAAAATGTTGGCACACAGCAGGTGGTCAAGAAATTGATATTGTTGTCACTTCTAAAAGAACAGTAAGACAACACCAGTAGCAACTGATTTTTAAATTCATTTAAGTATATGGAACTCTGGATGGAATGTCTGAATACAATATGCCATCCCAAAATTGAGAGGATGAGATGTATATGAAGGAAGTTATACACAAGGAAGGAGTTATGGAAAGTGAAGGGGACTTATGAAGAAAAGAGCAGACAGGGAAGAGAGCCTTAGAAAACAGTATGAGATCTAACTAAAAAAACAATGGATTCAGGGTGGGGCCCAGGACCCATGAAAGACAACAGGCAGATGGAGGGCTGGGAGAAGAGCCTAGGTCTGAGGCTGCCATAAGAAAACAACAGAAGGGAGAATAATGTCCTCAAGATGCTGGAATGAAGGGAACAAGGCCTATGGGACTCGCTGAAAAGATGAAAGAGCAAGAAGGATTTTCTAAGGCCACAGGTGAAGACATTGGCTGAAATATTGCCAGATGCTTTGGCTAAAATGTGCTCTGAGATCCAAACACAGAAAAGCACCTAACTCCTCCAGATCTCAAAGAAATAAGGAACTAAGGATGGTCAACTTAGTTGGAGAGGAGAAGGCGGCAGGACTTGACAGAGGAATTTATCTAAGGGTCGGAACCAGAGCAAAGGCCAGCCAACCAAAGGGAGGCTGTGCATCAGAAGGTGGGATGGTGTGTGGGAAGAGGGAGGATTGTTCATTGCTGCAACTTATGGTAATGAATGAGACTCAGCTCCATAAGCCGAAGTAAACCTAACTAAGCCATGTGAGCAGCACATCTGTAGGCCACTTACATCAAATACTCATTGAAGAACTACTAGCGTGTGCCTTGGAAATGCTTAGAAAGTGCGGGAAAGGCCAGTCCCCAGTTGATAATGAGAACAAATGTCCTGGCCGGGCATGGTGGTTCACACCTGTAATCCTAGCACTTTGGGAGGCCAAGGTAGGAGGATTGCTTGAGCTCAGGAGTTCAAGACCATCCTGGGCAAGAGCAAGACCTTATGTCTACAAAAAACAGAAAAACAGTTAGGCGTGATGGCATGTGTCTGTAGTCCCAGCTATTTGGGAGGCTGAGGCAGGAGGATCGCTTGAGCCCAGGAGTTTGAGGTTGCAGTGATCTATGATTATGCCACTGCACTCCAGCCCAGCCAGCAGAGTAAGACCCCGTTGAGAAAAAGGAAGAAAGGAAGGGAAGGAAAGAAAGGAAGGCAAGAAATAAAGGAAGAGAAAAAAAGACAAATGTCCTTTCCTCATCCTCCTGCATAAGAGTGGTAAAGAATAAACTTCTGCCAGTCAGGGGATAAGACAATGAGTTTTAGCCCATTTTTTATAAATAATAGTCTATGTGGTCCCCTTGGGCTTATCTGGCATGATGGGGAGAAAAAGGAAGGAAAACTATTTTCCACAGATTTTGTGGGGAGAAGCAGAAGGAGAAATAAAAAAATCTTAGGAAGAAATGATCATTCCTCCCCCATTTTTGTATTTTTAAAAATGATTTAATACAGCTGAATCTTTAATTTAGGTATATTTCCTTGTCATTTCCCTATCCTCTACAGGGTTAAATCCCGTCATCTCACTGGTAGGCTTCTCTTCCAGCTAGTCCCCGTCTTAGCCACGCTAATAAGTACAGGGTTAGTAGAACCAACATCAATCATAGAGCATTAGTTGAGTCCCCACTCCTGAACTCATACTAGTGATTCTTCGGTAGGCCGGGATTCAATATTCCTTCTGATGGTGTCTCCGTGGAGACACTCCCAAAGGAAGCAAGAATACCTACCAGCACACTCCTCCAGGGAACACAGGGAGGTCTCCGAGGACATTCCAGGGCAGCCAGGTCTGGAGGGGAAGGAAGTGAGACACACGCGGCGACGCTCTCTGACACCATCCCCACACGTGGTGCTACACTGGCTCCACGGCTGCCATAGTCCCCAAGTTTCTGCAAGGACATAAGTCATGCTTTTAACGCTAGTTCATTTGAGATTCAGTATTTAACTGTACCCAAATGAAGCAGCAAAACTCAAATCTCCGGCCTTGAAAAGTCAGTGAGTAAAAACATTCCCCGAGATGCAGAAAGCTGGAAAGAGTGTTGCTCCTAACCTTAAAACAAAGAAAAGCTGCACAATTTACAAAGTCTCAGCCTTCCTAGAATCCAGCTCCACAGAGCTGAGGTCACAGAACAACCAACTATCCTGCAATATAAGGAAAGACAGGCTCTTCCAAGGAAAGATGGGATGCAACGCTTGTTTACCTGGGGCAGATACCAGCCCCCATACAAGCTGGTGAGAAGAATTCATCTTAAAAAAAGTAATGAATTGCTAAAAGCCTAATGTGGACTAGCATAGAATATAGAACCCTGAAGAGCCATATATACAAGCAGAACCTACAACCACTTGCAGGCTCTTCTCCACAGATCTCACCAAATGCTCACAAGAAGGACTGAGGGTGGTGCAAGCCCAGACAAAGCCTCCCTCATGGTGGAAGCCTGAGGAGGGAAGGGGTAAGCACTGTGGAAAAGACACAAAGCCTCACACAAATCCTTGTCCCCAGCTCCTCTACCAAACAAAAGCCTCAACCACTGGGGAAAAGGCAGCAAACCCCGTCATCCTAAGAGTATGAGTACAGACTAAATGCTACTAAGGAATGAAATAAGAAAAACTCCTTCACCCTCGGGGAGGAGCCAAAAATATCCTACTATCCTACTAGACTACTAGAAACCTACCACTGGGGAGGGGCAAGATCACCAAGAAGGCCCCATCCCTGATACTCATGGACGTAGCACTTGCCTAAGACTGAGGCTGAACCAGTACAAGAGAATGATGTTCCCCGACTTCAGGCTAGCAAGTACCAAGTATCAAATAACAGCAGTCCACTGCTGGGGGAGAGGCAAAGCAAGAGTTGAAAACCTCTCTGATGTGCAGGCTCAATCCTAAAGCTGAGGGTGAAACAGAAGCATGGAGAAAAACCCTCTGGCAATGCAATACCTTCCCTAAACACAAAGTAACACCAGAAAATTTCGAAATCTGTGATGCACTGAGGGCAGCCCTAACAACAGGAAAAACCCAAACATGGCTCAATTCCTTACTACATTAACCCAATACTCACACTAAAGGCCTAGCAAAAACAGAGGTATGCCCATTTCCAGGCATAAATACCTTAGTGTCTGTAGTTCCAAACTAGATATCCAGCTCTTGACCAAAAATTACAAGATACACAAAGAAGCAAGGGAAAAACAATAAACTATCAAGACAAAGTAATCAAGGGAACCAGACTCAGATATGACCCAGATATTAGAACTATCAGAGAATTTAAAATAACTCTGATTAATATATTAAAGACTTTAGTGGAAAAGGTGAACAAGATGCATAAACAGATGGAAAATTTATTTCATCAGAGAGTTGTAAACTAGAGTCAAACGGAAATGTTAGAATTTAATAATAAGGTAACAAAGATGAAGAAGGCTCAACAATAGACTCAGCACAGCTGAGGAAAGAAATAGTAAATTTGAATATAGGTCAATAAAAATAATCCAAACTGAAACAAAAAGAGGAAAAAAAAAAGAGAGACTAAAACAGAAGACCCAAGAACTGTGGGACAATATCAAATAGACTCTCATACATGTGATTTGAATACCAAGAGGAAAAGAGAGAATAAGACAGAAGAAATATTTGAAAAGATAATGTCCAAGAATGCTCCAAAATTAATGAAAGACACCAAACCACAGATTTAAGAGGCTCAGAAAACACCAAGTAGGAAAAATACAAAAAAGCAAACAAACAAAAAACTTAGACACTGCACTCAAATGGCTAAAAATCAAAAACAAACAAAATCTTGAAGGCTGTGTGGGGGTTGGGCAAGAGGGGGTAGAAATACCATACAGAAAAGAATAAAGGTGAGAATTACAGCTGACTTCTTGTTAGAAACTATGTAAGCAAGAATAAAATGGAGTGGCATCTTCAAAGTACTTACAGAAAAAAACTACCAACCCAGTAAAAATATATTCCCAAAATTAAAGGAGAAATACTTTTCCAGACAAATAAAAACTGAGAAAATTTATTACCAACAGACCTTCACTACAAAAAATGTTAAAAGAAATCCTTCAGGCAGAAGGAATATGATACCAGACAAAAACTCTCATCTATATAAAGAAATGAAGAGTGCTAGAAATGGTATATATAAAGGTAAATATAGAGTTCATTTTTTCTAATTTTTAAATGCTCTAAAATATAATTGATAGCCTAAAGCAAAATTGTAGCAATGCATTATGTGTTTAATAGCATATATAAAGTAAAATATGTGACAACAATCATACAAAGAATGGGAGGAATCAATTGTGAGTGTATTGTTCAAAGGTTCTTATACTACACATGAAACAATATAATACTTGAAGGTAGATTGAGAGTAAATATGTACATTGTAAACTCTAGGACAACCACTAAAAACATTTTAAGGCATAAACAATACACCAATAGTATAGTTAAAGTAAATTATAAAAATATTCAATTAATCCAAAAGGAGGCAGAAAAAAGAAGAAAAACAAAGAACAGATGTTATAAGCACAAATCCAGCAAAATAGATCTTAATCCAACCATACAATAACACTAAATATAAATAATCTAAGCACACCAATTAAAAGACAGAGATTGTCAGATTTGACTTTTAAAAAGCATGATCCAACTATACGCTTGGTTTTTAAAAAAAAACAGATTTACATATAAAGACATATATAGGTTAAAAGTAAAAGGATGCAAGAATATATACCTTGTGAACAATTATAAAAAGAAAACTAGAGGAGCTATATTTATATCAGATGAAATAGAATGCAGACGCAGGGATATTACAAGGGATAAAGATGGATATTACATAATGATAAAGGGATCAATTCAGTAAGGAGACTTAACAATCCTAAATGAGGATGCACCTAACACCAGAGCTTCAAGATACACAAAAGCCCTCCCAGAACAGCTATTATTGATTGATGAATGCAAACTTCTCTTCCAAGCAGATTCGTAATTATTGCAAGATAGAATAATTGAATAGTTCTCTATAAAGAATTAACCTAAATCTCTCTCTATCAGGACTCATCCAACCTTAAGACCTATCAGGTCCTGCCAACACCAGGCACCAAAACATCCTCTGCATAAAGGTTGCTCTTCATCCTCTATGGAGAAAAACTTCTAAAGCAGTCAAAGGTATATAAAGCACTACAAAACATAAGAGTAGAGGACAGATGCAATCTCAGATGAGCCAAGTGGTGCAATCTTTGGAGTGAGTAATGGAATATGAGTTCTTTACAGCAATTAAAAGTCTCTGAGGATTTTCACAAGAGTGGGAGCATTATAAACCAGTATCCTGGAGCAGCATCAACTGAGGCATGGTAATTATGTTCCATCCAGAGGTCCAACTAAACACAATATTGGTTCTGTGCCTCCCAGAGCACACTGCAGCTCCTCCTATGGCAGAACAATGAGCTGGCTTTGTCCTCAAGGCTTCAGAGCTGTTCCAACACTAAGCTTCCAATGCTTAAAAAGCTTTGAGAATCTCATATTAAAATCTCTCTCTGTTACAAAGTATTGTGATTTTTTTTTAAATCTACTGGGAATTCCACTACTATGAAATCTAAATTGAAAATTAAGTCAATGTGTAGTTTACCCTTCTCTTGTGCTCATATTTAAGACAACAAAAGGTAGAATTTTAAAAAACTAAGAATCTTTTTGTTATTCTTTCTGAGCTCTTCTTTTACTTTATATAAATGTAATTTACTTAAATACATAAAGTCATTTGTCAAACAAAACAAAAGTCCCATTAGTGGACATCACAAAAAAATCAAAGTTTTGATAAAAGCATAAATCTTAATGTCAAAAAAATTCCATTTTGAAATGTTAAGTATTCTTTTCCCTTGAAAATAAAATCATAGCTTACAGGATAATTAACAATAAAAAATAAACATTTGACCTGAGTTTTTATGTCTTTATTTCTAAATCAAATTAATTTAACAGGAACCACAGGAAATCACTCAAATAAAGCAATGATCAAATTTAATCAGAAAAATTTAAAAATGCCTTAAGTAACTCCAGCTCATCCCTGAAGATTTCTGCTAATAACTTTGAGGAAACCAAGAGTGATGGCACCTTCCTGTAAACCCAGCTACTTGGGAGGCTGAGGTGGGAGGATTGCTTGAGCCCAGGAATTTCAGACTAGCCAGGGCAACACAGCAAGACCCTATCTCAATTAAAAAAAAAAAAACTTTGAGGAAAATACCTGGCAAAATGGGAACTCATGAGAGAACTATAGTTTTTATATTAGAAATGAAAAGCAAGATGACCAATACCTCAAATGGTCTTAGTTCAGTCTTACTGTTTTGTTTTGTCCTGCTTAGATGTCCACACGTGCACTCATGTTGTCTAACAAACCTACTTGGCCAGGCTAAATGCCTTTCAGGCTATTATAGAGGATATTAATTCTGAATGAGCAAAATTTGTCTTGAATGTGAAAAGGGAGATTTGTTTCTGCCCCCCGACACTATCTGAAGGAATACAACCTATGAAATATTCATATCTGCAAGACATTTTTCTCTAAAGACCAAGGTAACTAAACAAATTATGCTTGTAAGAAAATTCTACAGACATAAGTGAGTAGCTACAAGTAAGTAGGAAGAGGAGCAAAGGGCCCTGTGATAAGCAGTTCAGATTTTCTTTGCATAGAACAAGGCTCACTTTTACTGAACAAGTCATGCTTATGCCTGGGCTAGGGGACTCCAAAGTGGTTATGGGTCTTCCCAGAGGGGTGGGTGGCACAAGATGAGCCAGTGAGTTGAGAGAAAAATAGAACTTCTGATTTTCCAATCTAAAAGCTTTACATTGTTTAATATATGGCTTAACAGTTGATTATATGGAAGGCAGTTATAGAATAAAGGTAAAAGCAAACTCTCAAACTAGTTTAGCTGGGTTGGTGTTCTGGTTCTATCACTTAAACACCATTGACCTGGAGCACATCACTTAATCTTTCTGTGCCTCCATTTCTTCACCTATAAAATAGATAATATAATGAGCCTAACTCATAGAGTTGTTATGAGGACTAAATGGGTCCATAAAAACTCAGAACAGTGCCTGCTGCAAAGTAATCATGATATTATATAAATGTTATTTATCCCATGGAAGGGATTAAAGATCATAGTCACTTTTGGCAACATACAGTATGTATTTGCTATAAATTGTTATTTACATACTATCCTAAGGTCCTAAGACATATTCGGAAAAAAGAGACAAACATACACATTATTCCATTTTCAAAAGGAACTAATAAGAAATTCAGTGTGAGTCAGTGGCTCACACAAGTCATGGTGGGTCGCTAAATGATGCCATTTGGCAAAAAAGACACTCTTTACTGGCTGGAGCTATCAATCTAAATAGAAAATGGAAAACAGGGAACTCGCTCAGTTCAGACATAAATTTATTTACTAAAAACACAGGAAGTCGCTGAGATTTCTATTTTGAGCCTAAATTTCATCTCTTAGCCCAATAGAGCCAGAGCTGCTGTTGGTGAGCCACACAGAGAACTGGGAGGCTCCAGCTGTGCTTAGCTCCTCCAGTTACTGCTCCAGGCCTGCTGCTGGGTGTGTCTGGCAGCTGCTGCATGGGGCAGCCCCACACAGAGCCCCTGACCATCCTTGGCCTGGACACGCAGAGAACCACCCCCATTCTGCCCCTTCCCAGCGTCTTTCCGCTGTTAGTGCTATGGGTTTTAAGAACCTCAGTCTTTAGACATCAAATCGAACCCCTTGTGAAAAGCCCACCAGCTTGGAAAACCAACAAGGGAGCCCTCCTGTCCCCAAGTGCCTTTAATCAAATGGCTCAAATTTCTTGACTTCCCCCTGTTCATAACCATTAAATTCAGCCAGAACTTTTTTCACTGAACAAGTATCTTCTTTAGAAAAGGCAAGACTATCTTGATTATTAAATTAGTTCAATCTAATTGTTTTGCTCCTGATACCTAGCTGAGACTAGACAGACCTGAGTTCAATTTTCACTTTTATGAGCACGTACTGAGCACCTATTAACGTGCCAGGCATACTGAGTGGGCCAAAGAAAGAACATAAAAAGCTTAATGGCAGCACAAGTTGAGTTTTGCCACCAAATGAGCTTCCCCTGTCATGGGGGGAAGGTAGGAGAAGGAAAAAATTAAACAAGCAATGGCAGAAATGATAAATGCCATGAAAGAAGACCTAAAGAATGCTGCACCAGCCTATAGCAAAGCAACCGAACCAGCCTGAGGTCAAGGAATAGTAACCCGAGTGGAGACATGGAGGATGGGTGAATGCTGACCAGGGACACGTGGGAGGACAGTGTCTCAGGCCCCAGCCCAGAGCTGGTGACTGCAGAGGTGGGAGAGAACCCATAGAGGATTCCCATCCTCATACCAAGTGAGGTGACTGAAAGCTTTTAAGCAGGGGAATGGCCTCAGCTGACCTGAATGTTAAACGGTCCCTCTGGCCACAGGGAGGGAAGGAAGTGGAGGCAGGGAGGGAACCAACTAGGAATCTGTTGCAAGAGTCCAGGTGAGGAGTGGCTGAGGCTTAACCCAAGTAGGGCAGTGGAATTGGGGAGAAGTGGAGAGATTGACACCCAGGAGACAAAGCCATAGGACGCAGTGGTGCATCATGTACAGGAGGAGAAGAGGAGGACTCCTGGTTTCTGGTTTGAACAGTGAGATGGGTGGTGGAGTCCCACACTAAGGAGCAGGACTGCCGGTACAAGGGTGAGTTCAATTCCAGACACGCTGCTTTTGAGGTGCCTGGGAGACACCTGAGGGATGAGAGCTATTCCGCAGTGCTTGGATGCAGGGTGAGAGCAGGGGATGACAACCATCTGGAGTTGTCAGCATCAAGACCAATCACTTGGCAAGTGTGTGACATAAACAAGAAGATGACCAGCACCCAGGGGATGGGACAGGTGGTGGAACTGGCAGGCAGAGGAGGTGATGAAAGAGCAGCCAGGGCGGAGGGCGGTGAGCAGGCAAGTGTGACGTCTCAGAATCTAGGTCAATGACGACGTGGACTGAAGTGCCCCTGGGTCTGGGGACCTGCAACTCATTCCCGGCTGCTTCTGTGAGAACATTTTCAGGGGAGGAGTCGGAGGTGGAAACCGGTTTGCAGTGGGTTATAAAGAGAGTGAGAGGCAAAGAAATGAACCCGAAAGGGTAGGCAACTATTTCAAATAAAGTTTTTGGGCTATAAAGGGAAGAGGAGAGAAAGAAGGTAATGTCTGGGGAGAACACAGGGTTCGAGATGGTTTTCATTTCGTTTTTAGATAAGAGAATTAAATATATTTCACAGCTGATGAGAATGAGCCAGGAAAGGAGGGACAGTTAAAGATGTTAGAGAGAGAGAGGGGTTCCTGAACGAGCAGAAGGTTCCTGAAATGAGCAGAGGGGCTGGCGTCCACAGTGCAGGGGAGGAGTGACAGGTCACAGTGACAGGAAGGAGGGGAGAGGATGGATCTGACGCCTGTAGGCATACAGATCTTTTGGTAGGAGGGTGCAGAGTTCCACCTAACAGCTTTCAGCCCCCTGCGTGGCAACTGGCAAAGTCAACTCTGAGTTAACCAGCACATAGGGGCTGAGGTCTGAGACTGGGGGAGGTCTGAAAGGGCTGTTGTGCAGAACAGGAGCATGACCTGGCCAGGGTGACATGGCAGGCAGCATTCAGGCCCCGCTGATGGTGGAGGCATGATGCACCCATAGTGGTAACCATATGCCTAGGTGTGACCTTGTCACACAGCCTTGGTAGCCTGGGTACAGCAGGCGACTGGCAGATGGCTAAAGTCATGCAAAGCTGGGGTGTATCCTGGCAGGCACACTGGAAGGACGACAAGGCAGAGGTGTTTAGGATGTTGGTGGGAAGATAAAGAGATGGACCACAGAATCTAGGCTGGATAGAGAGGTGAGTGCAAGCAGGGAAGTGGCCAGTGGAGGGGGAGAGAGCTGAAGGAAAGGGACTTCTAGGAAGAGGAAGTAGGTAAATTTGCAGCAAGGAACACGGGGCTACAGACAAACATAGTCAGAGGCTTCTGCAGTCAGGGGGAACTGGGGTTAGTGGGGATGAAGACAAGAACAACAGGCAAGGGAACCAGACCATCTCCACCAAATTAAAACACATGCTAAGACCAGGCTTGTACCCAGGAAAAGGGAAAGAAATGCAAAGAGCAGTGTGGGGAATGGATGGAATTGTCACAACCCTGCTTCTTTGTGATTAGGCAGGGCCTTACGCCAAGGACCCACAATCTGGAGAAGTTTCCAGAAATCTGTTTTGATTTCTCACTAAGTCTTCATTCCTATAATGAATGATGTAAGAGAAAAGAGAGAATGCTCAGCTAAAGGCAGACAGAAATTACTAACTACAGTTCGGGATTTAGCTTTGAGTTCTAGTCACGTCTACCATGGACTTACCATATGAAACAGTAATAGGATTTTTAAAATATAAATATAGCTAATGTTTACTGAGCACTTTCTATATGCCAGGTAGCAAACTGAGAAGATTACATGTTTATTTCATTCAATCCCCACAACTCTGAGGTAGGTATTTTATTATCCCTATATTACCAAGGGGGAAACTGAGACCTAAAGAGGTTAAGTGGGTCTGTTTACCACTAGTCTTAATTTTTCAGATAAGGATGATGTCATCAATTGGTACAATATATGGAATGAACCATAAAAATGACGGTACAATTGCCTAAAGTTCACCTAAAATTATAAATAATAATTTTGATTACATGAAGACACAGATTTGACTTAAAAACGTTTAAAAATCTCAATACCAACCTATATTTCTCTGGATTAGCATGCACTCCTTCTCCTTTGCGGAAAAATGGCTTCTGCTTGAAATGCCAAAGTCAAAGCAGTATTTATTCTTCCCCATGTCAAACAAAGTACAGTTAAATACTGTTCTCCTCTCTCCCAGGGGCAGGTTGTTCTCGGCCAGCTGAACAGTCCTCCCCCCAGGGTGTCCGGGGGTGTCCTTGAAGACAGTGATCGTTCCCTGGACGAAGATGCACGGCGGGGGCAGCACAGTCACCTCCACGCCGGACTCACACGTGAGCTCTGGCACCATCACCAGTTTGTATCCAAATTGCTGGGCCAAGTCAATGGGCCCCGTGGAGGTGATGACCGAGTCTCGCCCAAGCAGCCTCAGCACCACAGTGACGTAGGCTTCCGGCCCCACAGGTGCACAGCCAAACTCAACCCACTGACCTTGAGCGAGTTCTGTCCTTTTGCTGGCTCTTATCTCCAGCGGCTGCCCTGGACTTGTTCTGGCCTGGGGAAGACTGTTGGTGAAGATGACGTCCACCATGATGTCGGGCTTGTCCGCAGGAAACGGGCATAGTGGCTGATGGGTGAAAAGGCCCACCTGGAAGGTGCCTTCTGCTGCCTTGGAGGTCCTATTCAAGTCAATGTGAAAGACGGGCCATTCCACCTTCAGAAAGGCACTTTTCTTCCACCAGGAGACTGGAGTGCTATTGTCTGTCACTTCCAGAGCCATCGTGAACCAGTAATCGCCAGCCTCCTTGAAATAGAAGCACTCGAACTCGAGCTTTCCCCGGGACTGATTGGTCAGGAGGTACTTGGTGGTAACAGTCTGATTGGTGTTGGCCTCCAACAGCAGGACAGACACATTCCTCAGCGTCCCATTAGCACCATCAACATACTGGAAATCCACAGACACTGTCTTGTTGCTTAGCGCTACATGGCCTGGCTCTCCCAAGAAGAGATATTCAGCTTCTCCAAGAACTGAAATGAAATGGTCAGGGTTGGTTTTTAAGAGATGCATTTTATTATTATTATTATTATTATTATTATTGAGAGACAGGGTCTTGCTCTGTCGCCCAGACTGGAGTGCAGTGGCACAATCATAGCTCACTGCAACCTCGAACTTCCAGACTCAGGCAATCCTCCCACCTCAGCCTCCTGAGTAGCCGGGACTATAGGCACATCCCACCATGCCCAGCTCAAAAACAGCACTTTAGACAGAACAGAAGTTAGAATTGACCCAAGGGTAATGCAAAATGAAGCTGAGTACAGATCCGGGAGCTGAGCATTGTGCTCTTTCCATTCTAAAGTGGCTCTGTTCCATCATCTCCATTTTTCGTAGTTATGTTTAAAATAATTAATGATACTCTGAATTCACAACACTCAACAATGTAATATATCTGTAATGAAAATCTATAAAGCTAGAAAAACTGATAAAATCAGGACAAAAATCCAATACCTCTCATTTTCCATTTTAATCATATTCCAGTATTTAGAGGAAATGGATATAGAGAGAAATAAGAGAAAACTTTATTTAAATGACACAATACAAACTGCTATAGATTATTTTAAATGTAAGACCCTAAATTTACTTCAAAGTTATTATTTTCTGATATTCAAGACAAACCCTTGGGAATTTTTACCAGTAAAGGAACCAGTGTCCTCCGTTTGTGTGAGGCAGAAATTTTTAGATGCATTAAGAAATGTTGACACTTTACGCTGCAGGGGTAACCCCAGGGATAGGGTGAACGTTTATGAAATAACTAGGTTTGTCCTTGGCAATTTTAATGACATTACAGCAACTGGTATTGGCCTAGATAGGACAGACGACTACTGGTTTCCCAAGTGTCATTCAGTTAGGATCAATTATATCTTTTAAAAAGAGACTCCACAGAGCAACTGAAGAGGACAAAGAACACAGACACACAAGAATCCTTGTTTCTGTTTTGAACCTTATCCAAATACGTATCAAAGGAGGCAGAATTTGGCAATGCAACAATCAGCTGGCCCATGGCGAGAGTAAGAATTCTAGATTTAAGGGACTACAGTGCCCTTTAGGTTTGAAAAACAACTTACGTAAGTATGAATTTATTATTCTTATTATATATGCATCACACATAATACTATAAACATAGCATATATGTCCAAAGGGGCTCATGTGTTTTTGGTTTTGGCTGGTAGTCTTTAAAATACCCTTATAGATATTCAGTCAATGATTATTAGAATCAGCACATGAATATCTTGGCACACAGAGGTGGTTTTTTTTTTTAATTAGCTCAGCACTTCACCTAGTTGTTATTTGAGCTAAGGTGAAATAAAATATCTAAAATTTGGATAGGCTTGAATTCTTGATCACTTGTTTGAAAACCATAACAGGATAAAGTTCTTTTTTTTTCCATTTAGGCAAAACAGAAGTTGAGGAAAATTCCCTTTTGCTTGGAACTGACTCAGGGTTGAGGAAGGTGGCTGATTCCGGTGCCGCTCGTGTGCTAGTTCAGGGCCGACCTGGCACCTTTCGTGAACTAGAGCCAAAGAGACTACGGCACTTACCACAGCCACAGGAAGAAGTTAAGACTGAGAACAAAATCACATCGATTTGAATCTGAAGGGGGCAGGATCGCTCTATGGTGCATTTTAAGATTAAGAGACATACACCACTTAGTTTACTAATGAAAGTCTATTATGAATGACAGAAATTGTCAATGGGGCAGATCAGATTCTGATTTAATGGGGAGCCAATCAATGAAACAGACACACATGCCCAGCTGGAAATGGAGAACAAAGATGCAATTGATGGATTCCAGCAGCAGCAAATAGGAGGTGTGTATAAAGGGAGAACTTGCTACTTTACTCCGAAACGCCTGTTCCTAGATGAGAATACATTCTCATTTAGAAAACTACGATTTGGTTCTTTGACATCCTGACTACTACAATAGTTTTCTCTATTCTTTCATTTTCCCTCTCCCCATTTCTTTATTGTATTTAAAGTAACTGGTGTCTCTATATAAACATGTTGCTTTAAAAAGAACCAAACTGGTAATGGTATATTTTGATCAATATGAAGTGGAGATAAAGGGAAAAAAACACAGCTATGAAAATACCTTCCTTTCCATTAGTGACCTATGCACTCAAATGCTATGCTCTATTTTATACTCATTCAACTTTTGTTTTTATATTCTAGTAAGATATCTTGCTCTTAACAACAAACATCCTTACACACTGGGTTTAAATGGAGAATTTTAATGTTTTATTTATCATTATGCAACCAAAGAGACTTACAAATTTTTGTAGAAGGCTGTTACATGTAGAGCAATCTGGTTTTAGGTAGGAACAAATTACTTTAATGGAATTAAATTCCACATTAGTTTTCCTTAAATGAAGCATCTTCTTGTTTAAATAAACTTCTTAAAAAAGAAAAGACTGAGAAAGGCGATCTATTAAGTGAAATGAACAGCACATGCTCTGATCCATTTAACTGGCTGTAACACTGATTATTACACAAGCCAGTATTCTTTATCTCTTAGATCACAATATTGTCATCAAATTTGAAAACAATTTCCACTCCCATACTATCAACTGCTTAGATGTCTATGAAATATCTGGAAATCATCAAAAGTAGTGAAAATTATGTCATATTGTTGACTCTACTGGTTCTGAGAATGGAAACAAAATGAATGAAGAGAACTAACTTTAAGCCCCTACTATAAGCTCAGACATTCAAGGTGTTTCACATTCTTGATTTTATTGTATCACAAAAACCCTGTGAAGTCAATATTATTGCTAAGGTTGAAAAAGACTAAGAAACTTGTCTAAGAGCACACAACTGTCAAGGACTGAAATTCAGATTGGTTCCAAAGATACTTTAGCATCAAAACTCTCCTGTCAAGTGAAATCTTACGTAGAACCTCAGTATACAAGACATCACTCCATGTTTTTGATTTATTATACTGAATTACTGGAAAATCAAAAAGAACTCAAGGTAACATGCTTGTCTCCAATTTGTTAAAATGGAAGTTGTTGTTTATTATTTTTAAAAAGAGTTCAAATATATTTAAAGTGAAATTTGAATCAATCATGCAGAACCCCTGAAGGCCCATAAGAGAACCCAGGGTTGCAAGGACCACACTTTAAAAGGCATTGCACTATAGACCCTACTCTGCTCCTTCATGAAGAGTCATCAATATAACGCATTTATAAACCTCGCCCTTACGTTTATTGCTACCTGTAGCATTAAGTATAATCACGATACTCACCATAGTCACAGAGCACCACCAACAATAGATTTGAGAAGTCTTTCAACATTGGTTTCATTCTGATCAGCAAAATCCCAGGTCTTTAGTCTCCTCATGTCCTTTCTCACATCCAAATTGTGATTTAAAAAAAAAACAAACCTGAAATTAGAACCTCAAAAAATGATGGCTCCATTCAATGTGATTCACAAAACAGTAATCATGAAATGACAAAACTATTCAAGAAGTCAAACTTCGTAAGTGATACTGGAAGGAAACTAGTGAGGACACTAATTTTCCCAGGGGCAATGACCTGTAATTACATAAGCCTCTTTTATTCCATTGTAGCTCACCTGTCAAGAACAATGCTCAACACCAGGATGATCTTTGCAAAACACCAAAGTCTCTTCTCTTTATAACATATCCTTAAGTGGAGAGTTTATTGTTCCTTGCTTAATTTTATCAAGGCTAATAGCCAATCTGGACAATACATTTTCACACTATTTATCTGCTTGGCATTTCACACCGATCAATTTACTAAATTTTTGCCAAACTTTCATTTAGCATTGAGCTGTGTACACCCAAACCATCCCTGTCTGGCTTCCACAAGTGGGCTATTAACACTTCCTTGCACACCTGATGTGTCATGTGGATTACTTCATTTCTTGATCCCTAGGAGGTATAGCAAACGATCAAAGCTTTAAAAAAGATACACACAGTATTACAACTGAATGTGAACTCCATGTGGCCCTGACGTCCCTTGTTTAGGGTAGTCTAAGGAGAAAACAGGTAAATTACAATTATCATCCTCTGTCAGTCTTGCAATACTGTTGCTTCTGGTATGTACCAGGAGACAGATGATTCACACAGCAGCCTTCCCAGACCACATAGGAGGGCAAGGAAGACCTTGTTGGCCTGTGGTTCACAGCGATTTGTGGAAAGAAGCACTTACTTTGATACAAACAGACTATTAGACCATAGAATAAGATGCAGGGCATTTAAGAACATTTTTTTTTTCATGCTAGAGTCTAACAAACTATGTGCTTTTAAACATAACCAAATACATAATTTCTTAATGTTTACAGTCCCATTGCTCTTAGTTAATATATTTTGATAAGCAAGTATATTATATTCCAAATACATGTTAACATTCCTTCAGATAAGAGCAGAAATTAATGGAATTAAGAGGAATGGTGTGAAATAAGGCAAAATTCAATGGAAAGGAAACTGGTGTGTCTCTATTAGCTTTCTGTCAGTATGAGTTGCTTGACCAAAGGAAATATTGTACTTCCTCAAAAGGAAGCAGATATTTGAAGGATCTGAAGTGTAATTATGGGCATGATTAGGACACCCTCCTTTCTACAGCAAAAAGAGAAAAAGAAAAAAAACCAGAAAATTCTGTTTTAGTGGAATTGCCCACAGATTTGACCTAATCCTTTCCTTGAACATGGACTGGGAAACCTGGCCAAAGACAGCAGGTGAGGCCCTTGCAGAAAGCATCACTGTACCTCTTGGGCAAGTGTGAGCACTTCGGGCAATTAAAACGCTTCCTTTAAGTCACTGATACTCAGTAACCAAACTAAGGAGAAGTTAGCGCCCCAAAGTTGAACTGGCAACTCCCAAATTGCTCACTTCTACCACTCTAGAAGTTAAAGCCCCTAATCTTAAATGATTTTGTGATTATAACACATTTTCCTTCTTATGAAAATGACCGATAAAACAGAATTGTGTGATAATCTGTGTTTAGAACTGAATGGAAAGGGACTTATAAAACAAACCGGCCTATCAATGACTGCCATATCAAAATCATAACATGCTTCTGTAGTTTTTTTCCAACATTACTTATTTTCTCTGAAATGTTGTTCCCAATACCACGACTTGCTACTTACAATGTTTGGCTTGAGAATCGTTCTAAGAAAATAAGAACTTAAGCATACTTTAACACAGTTGAAAATAATTTTATATAGCATTCACATACATTAAAGTTCATAGAAAAGTTCTAAATGCATTAGCTGTGAGGGGTGAGGAGAAGTGAATATTCGCAATGGCTAATAGCATCACTCAACCTTAGACCCCACGTTTTTGCTGAAATCAGCTAAGACAGACGTTTCTGTATCCCCCTTCCGCAGAAAAAGAAAATGAATTAGGCTAATATCCACGGGACTGACTTGTCAAAGAATAAAAGGGAAAACAAAAAGAAGCGAAGTGATTTCGTCCCTTCTGACAAACATGCACATGCTCATATATCTAAGAATAATATTTATGAGAAGGAAATCCCTAATTCCAAAGCAACTGGTGTAAACAGGCTTTATTTATGTATTCAGTCGAGTCTGCTCTGCCCTGGTCCCACGGTTTGGGTGCAGCTTCCCTGGGAATCCGCGCGCTCGCCCCACCTACCCAACTTTCCCAATGCCCGCAAGTCAAGTTCATGCTTGGAAATCTAGCTCTGGGGTCGTCAGCATAAGGTCCTCCTAATGAGGACCGTTTTGAAACGCTCATTCTCTCACACTGTTTCCATCCCAGAAAGGATTTTATTCGGGGGTGGGGGAGAAACAAACTTATTCTGCAACGCTTATTATCTCAAGACGCGTTTTTTCCAGTCTCAGCAATGCGGACTCAACACCGGTCTGTCTATGGCGGGTCTCAGTCACTCCGCAACACCTGCGCCAGGGGAGAGCCCGAGTCAGGTTAAAGTCGGGGACTCCGACCTGCGGAGACGGACGCCTTTCTAAAGCATGTCCCCTGGGGCGGAGGCGGGTGCCTGGAGGGAACGCCGCAGTCCACCTGCGATTTTGGGCTGCAGGGAGGCGGCAGGGTCCGGGGGCATCTCCCGACCCCAGCGGAGCCGCCCAGACCCCCGCGGCACAGGAGCGCCCGCTGGGCCGCGCAGCGCTCTTCTTACCTCTCGGGACAGGCGGGTGCAGCGGCCCGGGGCCGGCCGGGCGAGGCGGGCGGGAGGCCTCAGGGGCCGCGAGGCAGAGCGCGGAGCATCCCGCGTCGGGACTGCGCGTCCTGGCTCCGCGGCGCGCCGCTCCCGCAGCCCCGCCCGGGCCCGCCCCCGACGGCGCAGGGAGGGCGGGGGGCACCGGGGACCGGGCGCGGCCCGCCCCCGCACCTTCTGGGCAGCGCATCCCTTCCTGCCCGCCCCCAGCTCGCCGCTGCTGGACAGGAAACCCGCGGGAAGCGCGCGCGGCCCGCCAGGGTCCTGCGGAGACCGGGTGCGGCCACCGCAGACGCGGATCACCCCAACACGCACCCGGTCCGCAGCCCACAGGGTTTTAAGGGCGAACCAGCAGTCTCCTGACACTTCAAATTCAATCCCGTCTCCCCTAGTGTGTCACTTTTTCTGGAAGATCACAAAAATAAGTCATTTTAGTGGCATAAACATTCTTTCCCAAAAGTTATTGAAGGATTTCAAAAGAATACAGTTCAGGTATACGGCATCTTTGTTTTCCTTTCCCTGGAATCAGAATTGGTTATTTAATTAAAAATAAACTTTTTTAAAAACTCTACTTTGCAAGTGTTAAAAGTTGTCTTTTAAAAAGAATGACAGGATGGATTCCGTCTTGTTTAACAGTTGTGTTGGTTACCGAGTAATGTGAAATGTGGCTTACCATTTGCTTTGCTTTTCTTTTTCTTTTTTTGAGACAGAGTCTCACTCTGCTGCCCGGGCTAAAGTGCCCTGGCGTCAGCCTAGCTCACAGCAACCTCAGACTCCTGGCTCAAGCAATCCTTCTGCCTCAGCCTCCCAAGTAGCTGGGACTACAGGCATACACCACCATGCCCGGCTAATTTTTTTTTTTCTATATATTTTTAGTTGGCCAATTAATTTCTTTCTATTTTTAGTAGAGACGGGGTCTCGCTCTTGCTCAGACTGGTTTCAAACTCCTGACCTTGAGCAATCCGCCTGCCTCGGCCTCCCAAAGTGCTAGGGATTATAGGCGTGAGCCACCGCGCCCGGCCCCATTTGCTTCTCTTTACACAAAATATATCACTTAAGGGAAAGAACTAACGTCTGATGATGGAAATCAGAGCACGGTTGTGTCCTCTGAGGAGCAGGCCACTGGAAAAAGGCACCAGGGAAAACTTTCCGGGGGTGACAGATATGTCCTATTGGTTCGGTGTGACTTACACGGATTTACTATGCATTAGTCAAAACTCATCTGGCTGAAGATGTGTGCATTTTGGTTTGTGAACTTTACCTCAATTTTTAAAACGTTTAAAAATATGCCATTTGCAGGCCCTTGAATCTATCACTTCATTTTTTAAAAGGTATTACAATTATTTACTTACATATTATCAGAGGTACCAAATTTTCTAAGTACTTACCTTGTCAAATAGTTAATATAGTAACAGTACTAATAAAATCCAAATTTTCAAAGGAGGCTTTAAGGTCACCATCCAGTTTCACTGCCAATAGGATTATCTAGTCTAATACCCATTCATCAACTCAAGTTGGGATTTCTTTTCAAATACATGCCACAAGATCCCTGGCATTTTAAGTTTTGAAAGTAAAAGCTCAATGGAGTGAGCTTTGGAGTTAGATAAATCCTAGATTGAATTCCAGCCCTACCTCTATAACCTTGAGTAAATTACTTAATTCCTACTTCCCCATATCATAAAAGGCATATACTAATAGTTGTTTTGAAATAATGCCATTTTGAAATAACACTATTTTGAAAATTATTTTCAAAGTATTTTGAAATAGTTACTTTGAAATCTTTATTTAGATCTGTGGTGACTAAGTGAAATATATAGAAGGCAACTTGCTCTGCTTTAATCTTTCAGACACACTCTCGCCAAAAAGCCACTCTTCAGGGGTGGGAGTAATCCAGATACAAATGGGTATTATCAATATGCTTGGTCATTTTTTAAATAACAGCCTTACTGAGATGCTTGGTCAATTCCGTCTTCATCCTGCCAAACTGTATTAACTGTCTTTATTGGGCAGTTAAGATACAGTTCAATCTTTTTGAAAAGGCAATGTAAAAAGTGAAGGGGGAAAAAGAAAGCTTTCCAAAGAACAGTGGTCATGGCCTTGTCAGTATTGAACTAAAACTAATACACCTCTCAAGATACCTTGAATTCTCTTTCTGGGTCAGTGACTGGTCTAGTGATCTGCAAATTGTGTATTTACACACCATCGTTTCAGTAACTCCCATTATACAAATGGAGAGATCTTTTATTTCCTTGGGTAATACTCTGAGATGAAAGCTATAACTGACTCATGATTTCATATCAGGACACAAAGAAGAACACGAATGACCCAATTTTCACACTGTAATCACAACTTGTAATAACAAGATCTTACATGTGTGTAACCAGACTTTTCTGGAGCGCTTCCCACATCATGGATGTGGCCCATTCACGGAATTTGAATAGGGAAATCTCAGACGTGCTAAGCCATGACAAGTCTGGCTGAGAAGCCTCTGGGAAGAGGGTAAAAGACGCAGATTTAGGTCTGCTAGTCAACTCACTACACAGTAGTATAATCCAACCATCACTCAATTCAGTTAATACTTAACTAGGAATCTACCATGCACAGCTGCTGACCCAGGCCAGTGAAAATTCAAAAGAAGTGTTATATATAACACTCTTTGAACTCAAAGAAACCCAATTTCTCTATTTTCTTACGGGATCAAGACAACAATTAAGAGAACAAGACAAAATATAATCAAGTATCTGGGACAGACAATAACTTTTATTGAGTTTAGAAATAGTATTGGTAGAGCTGTGTACTGGACCTAGATATTTCTAGAGCAGGTGGCACTGAGCAATGCATAATCTGGATTAGTGGGGGTGGTGGTAGGTAAGTGAGTGGGAAGAAGTAATGAGAGGAAGTCTGGAAAGACAAGGGCAATGTGTCCAGGAATAGAAAGGGCACACCTCATGCTGTTCCCTTAACCCAACACCTTCCACTTACTGACAATCTCCTGGTCCTCGTGGGCCTTATTTACCAGGTCCTTCCTCTCCCATACAGCCTGCCCAGAGCCCTCCCTCAGGACTAAAGGCTCCTTCTTCTGTCCCCCACAGAATGGCTCCCATGCCCCTTCCCTGGCACTTACTTCATTCCAGCATCAATGAAGTTCCTTACATGTCTATTTCCCCAACTAGGCCACTGTCCTTTCTTAAGGGAAAGGACACATCTTATTCACCTCCTGTCCTCACTGCCCCACAGAGCTCTTCACAAAAAACTGATGTATATTCAAAAAAAACATTTTGTTTTCATTGAACTGAATGGGAGCTAAAGTAGGATAAAGTGAAACCAAAGTATAACGAGGTATGTACATCAGAGTTCATTCACTCAGTAAATATTTATTGAATGCTTAGCATGTGCCAGGCCCTGTTCTAGGCTCTGAGGATAGATCCATGAACAAACCAGATAAAAACCTCTGCCCTTGTGGAGCTTACACTCTAGATCTATCATAAGGGATGGGGTTAGCAATAAATATACATAAATTCAACCATACCTATTGGCAAATGACATACACATTTAAAAAGTGTAATTATTAATGC
>CAUYRT010010315.1:0-26008 GCA_963574885.1 Lepilemur ruficaudatus
TTTTTAGTTGGCCAATTAATTTATTTCTATTTATAGTAGAGACAGGATCTCGCTCTTGCTCAGGCTGGTCTCGAACTCCTGACCTTGAGCAATCCACCCACCTCGGCCTCCCAGAGTGCTAGGATTACAGGCATGAGCCACCGCGCCTGGCCACTAAGGGTTTTTTAAATAAATCTATCCTGAAAGTTTGGGGACATTCTAAAAATTGGAAAAGATTGGGTCTTGGGATATATCACAACATAGACTATCTAGATCTTTTTCTTGAATTAGCAATCCTTATATCAGCAGGAAACTCACCAATAAGAACTCAGAACGGGAAAGGGGCAAACAATTTGCACATGACAAATGGAGACAAACAGCTAAGAGGACAGAGAGAAGGAGCTAGAAATAGCTCCTGAATTTGCTTCTGTCTAAATCTCTCCCCCACTGTGCTTCCCCAAGTCCACTGTCACCAATTCAGCATAATCTTTTTTTTATCATCTAGCATTAGCTGGGCAAAAGAAAGAGTGAAATTATCTCCCACTCAAATATTTCACCGGAAACCCCACTGATTCTGTGCTTAGAATTTTGAATCCGCAGTGACTTGAGACAAATCTTTCCTTTTCAAATTCCCACATAAGGGTGCCACAGCCTGGCTTCATCTACCTCCCCTGCCTCCATCTCTGAGACCTCAGCCCTACTAGGGAATCTCATCCACTATTTATAAAACAAGCTAATTCCAGTGTTAGCCATGTGACAAAGGATCGACATCTTTTCAGAAGGCTGCCTTTTAGTCTTACTCTCTATAATGAAAAGTCTACACAGGTATACTTCATTCTAAATTACTTCTAGGTGCAAGAACTGTGTCAACGTGTAGGCACTTGCCCTCCAGCCTCAATTCTGTCAGCCTGGAACAGCTAGCTTGCCCTCCTGCCCCAGTTGCCCTTTTGAAGCACTTAACTGTGTAAAGTCCTGCTTCTTGGACTTCTGCACGTGCAGGCACCTAAATCCCAGAAGACTGACAGCAATGAGAATTCCAACTTTCAAAAAGCTGTGCGAGAGACACTGGGCTTGCTCCTTGCTTTGTAAAAAGCCCATTATCCTTCGTGTTCGTTCCAGGCCTGCTGGCCTAACTTACCTATTTAATGGGCACACTTTAATGCATTAAATAGTACAGATTCCAAAGCTACAGTTGAAGGCAGGGCAAAATGATTCCCTTGTAGATAAAGAAGGCGCCACTCCAATTACTGCAAAACCTGGCCACAAATTGCTAAGGCCAAAGTAAGACTTCGCCCAGACTGGCAGTGAGTGGCCATTCCCAGACTCCTTTTCCCTCCCCCTCCACTAAGCAACCTGTGCCAAGAATCTGCTCATGCTCCAGGCAGGAGGTTTAATTGCCAGTGACTTAACTGGGCATGCTGGAGCTGTGCAGAGCTGCAGGTAATCTGAGGGGTCCTCCAGGACCTTCTCTGCCAGGCCCTGACCCGTCTTACCTGCCTTATCTCCTGTCCCCCTCAAACCCTCCTTCCAGGCCGTGAAAGCACCATGGGCTTTCCTTTACTCCGCCTGTTTTCCAGGCTGTCTCCTTCACCTGGATTTTCATTCCCGGTCCCCACCTCACCAACCCTGCCCAGCCAAAACCTGTCCATCCGCAAAGTCTAGACCTGAATGCTACCTCGTCCGCAATGCTTCCACAAATTCCCTAGCCCAAAGTGAATTCTTTCCCGTTTCTCTTCTGAAAGCACTTAGTTCATGCCATGTCATGTGGGAGTTGTTAGAGTCTGCTTTGCTGGTAGCTGGAGCAGCCTAGAGAGCCATTTCTGTGTGGCCAGCAATTCAGAGTACTTCTCCCGGGCAGGCATTCTGATTTCACACAGATTATTGCACCTAATCTTCAAAGAACTGTCTAAGTCCCAAAGAAGTTATTTAACTTATCTTCAAAGAACTATCTAAGTCCCAAAGAAGTTATTTAACTTATCTAAGATCACAGAGCTAATAAGTCATAGATTTGAACATAAGGCAGCCTAACCCTTGCACTTAACCAAGGTACTGGAATATAAGCTCTTAAGAAGAACATCTCTGCAATGCTTACAGTGTGCCTTCCCCATAAGTAATGGTCACATACACAACACACACACACACACACAGTATAGACACACACACTCATCTATACATATACATACATACACACATATAGATATAGATACATCTCACATAAATGAAATCAATGAACAGAGTACCTCTATTATTTTCCTGTGGCTATTGTAACAAATCACCAAAACCTTGGTGGCTTAAAACAATAGAAACCTATCCATTCACAGTTCTGGAGGCCAGAAGTCTGAAATCACTATCTCTGAGCCAAGTTCAAGGTGGCGGCAGGCCATACCCCCTCTGAAGGCCCTGCCTCTTCCATCTTAGTCTTCCCCATCGTGGCAGCTGCCGACATCCCTTGGTTTGTGGCTGTATCCAATCTCTGCCTCTGTGGTAACGTTGCCTGCACCTCTTCTGTTTGCTTCTCCTCATATAAGGACACTTGTAATTGCATTTAGGGCCCTCCCAGATAGAATCTAGAATAGTGTCATCTCAAGATCCTTGACTTAATCACAACAGTAAAGGCCCTTTTTCCAAATAAGGTAATATTTGCAGGTTCCAGGGATTAGAACCTACTATCTTTGGGGGCCATTGTTCACCAACTACAACACCCAACTTTGGTTCTTATTCCTACATCATAGGTGTCCATGAGCAGCTGATCCTACAAATTAACATATTCTAAATAGTGAAATTTGACTCCCTCAGTCCCTAAAATGCAAAGAAACACCACAAACAACCAGAATTTCACAAAGGATCTTCTTTAGGAGAAGCTGGGTGTGAGGCATGAAAAGTATACTCTTCACTATAAAAAAAGAAACAGGGCTGGGCGCGGTGGCTCACGCCTGTAATCCTAGCACTCTGGGAGGCCGAGGCGGGCGGATTGCTCAAGGTCAGGAGTTCGAAACCAGCCTGAGCAAGAGGAGACCTCGTCTCTACTATAAATAGAAAGAAATTAATTGGACAACTAAAAACATATAGAAAAAATTAGCCGGGCATGGTGGCGCATGCCCGTAGTCCCAGCTACTTGGGAGGATGAGGCAGAAGGATCACTTGAGCCCAGGAGTTTGAGGTTGCTGTGAGCTAGGCTGATGCCATGGCACTCACTCTGGCCCGGGCAACACGGTGAGACTCTGTCTCAAAAGAGAAAAAAAATGATATAATGTGTATAAAATACTTAATACCTACTTAGTGTATAGTAAGCACTCTATTTTCATCATGAATTAGTTGTTATTTATTGGTAAATATGCTTTAATTCTTCTCCTTTTATATTTTAAAATTAAGTGTCAAGCAGGTGCTTCTTCACAGTAAGTTTTATTACAGCATAATGGATAGAAGTAAGAAACAATTGGCCTCTTAACATAATCCCCATTCATTATAACTTCTTTTATATGACCTTCTGTTTTTTTTAACAGAAATGTATGCAGTGAGTACATTTAGTTTTGGGTACGCACATTGCATATTGACTCTGTGAATAGATATTCATTGTGATTTCTTCTTTCAAACATGTTTAGCCCTTCAGTCGGACCTCAGGGATTATCTGCATTCCATGAGTTCCATTTCTACGTGACTCGTTGGGAGCAGTTTTTGGCCTTTGGTATTTGGGATGAGGCTTGCTTTTTGTGGACATTTTATTATGTTTTATCATAATGATCTGTGTATAATCAAATTCACTGTCAAACACAGAAGAGGGAAAAATGTTTGAGTATGTATAAAGGAGGTTATAATTAGCTTTAGATTATTCAAGGAATGGTTACCTAGTTTATGGTTGTATTTATTTTCGTGTTTGTCCCTTAAATTCATTGGCTTTGTCAGTTTTAATCTTCACTTGTACCTTCTGTGGAATGAAATGAGAAAGACATGTTTTCACTGTTGGAACCCTTATTTTTAGATGTGTCAGATGTTAGCTATAGTTTGCTGTTGTTTTAGGATATACATACCACTTACAAACATAGCTGCAAATTTCACTAATATGGTTTATCTAAAGTGAGTCTTCTTAGATATAGATCTTTAACTTTCTCTATTTTCTGGCATGATTGAGGAATTAAATCAATTTGGCCTCATATTCTATTTAATTAAGAGTAATTAGACCCAGCATAACTAGACTGCTAATTTTTAGAGATTTAGGCTACTAATATTATAAACATATTGAAAACAAGTGAATTTTCTTTGATGGTTCATAATCTCTTGTGACATTACACAGTATCAGAATCTCCTATTTATGTAAGTATAACCTTCATCGTACCCTTGATGTGAGGAAATGCCTGTTGAGGCTGAAAATACAAAAAAAAATTATCACATTGGGTGATAAATTTCCTTCCCCACAGGGGTATTTTGAATTTGGGAAAAGTTGTCCTAGAAAAGACCCTGAAGTCTTGTGAACTAAAATATAAGTGTAGCGTTGATTATTGCTTAACATACAGAAGGTGGTGAATTGTTTTGATGTGAAAAAAAAAATAGGCTGGGCATAGTGGCTTATGCCTGTAATCTCAGCACTTTGGGAGGCTGAGGCGGGAGCGTAGTTTGAGGCCAGGAGTTTGAGACTAGCCTGAGCAACATAGCAAGACCCTGTCTCCACAAAAATATTAACCAGGCATGGTGGCACTCACCGCTTGTCACAGCTACTTGGGAGGCTGAGGCTAGAGGATGGCTTGAGCCCAGGAGTTTGAGGCTGCAGTGAGCTATGATGACACCACTGCACTCCAGCCTGGACAACAGAGCAAGATTCTGTCACTAAGAAGAAATATACATATATATTGTGGCATCAGAAAGAGATTTTTGTGAAGGGTCACTGGATGATGGAGGATGACCCAGTGGAGAGGTGAGTCTATTTGTGTGGCCCAGGAGATGAAAGAAAGCTGCTCAGGTCACAGTTGAGAGAAGAGCCACAGCCAGGACATCAGGGCCCGGGAGCGCTGTGAGCATCTGCCCACTCCTAGAGCATCTCAGACGAACTAAGGGCAAAATACTGAGGGAAATTAAATGGAAAAAGCATAGACTCTAGTGAAGAAGGATCTGGCAGAAGGATGAGAGCAAGGGAGCACTACTGCAGAGGCCTTATGGGGGCAGGCGAGAAGTGACTGTCAGGACAGTTTCAGTGATGTGACCTGGCTCCTGATAGGAAAGGCTTTTCTTCTGAAGAGACAGAACGACTAAGAGAAGAGTAAAGGTGGAGGGATCCATTGATAACGCTTAATGATGCTACCCATCCATCTCTCCGCGAACACCTCGCACATTTGCTTAATACCTGCTTGGCATCGGACTTGGTGTTGGGGACTGTGGATGCAAAGAAGAAAGCGGTACCCAGGAGATCCGGATCCAGTGAGGTCTCGCTTGCGGCAGACGTGCTGCGTTTGCGGTATGGGCTGCGCAGAGGGCACAGAGGCTGATCACCGCACTCCGCCTGGGCGAGTTGGAGTTGTCCAGTGGATGGGATGGGAGAAGCATATGTGCGAAGACGGAAAGCGAGAGAGAACATGGGGCATTAAAGAGGGCTTTGGTTCATTTGCCATGTTTGTAGCCGTGGGACCCGCGCCAAGAGTGTCACGAGACGGGATGAAGAAGTAGGGAGGCCCCAGATCCTGAAGAATCTTGGTTGCTGTGCCACTGACGGGGAGGCAGCCTTTGGAGGCAGGGAGGTAAGACAGCCAGGGTGATGGTGGTAAGAGCTCGCTGCGGGGCACTGCAGTGCGCTGGCCGGATTCCCCTTCGTGAAAGTGCTGGAGCCCAGCCCCGGGGGTGCTTTCAGCCCCTTCAGCCATCGCCTGAGCTGCGGTGAACCGCCTCGCTCAGAGGATGGAGATGGAGGGTCTCACATCCCGTGACTGATGAGGTGGGGGTTTGAAGGTCAGGCCACTGAGGCCCAACTTAGGACAACTCTGAAGGACTATTTTACCTCCAGAGCTCACCGTGGGGTTGGTAGAAGCCATTAGGGAGCCTGCTTTGCAGCTCAGCTTTTTTCTGCTACCTAGTCCTGCTTTCTTCTCTGCTCTGGCCGCCTGGGCCTGTCTGATTCCTAGCTCAGTGAAAGGGGTAGGCTCTATTTGGTGACGTGCTGAGCTCTGGAAATTGTCTCCAGGTAGAGAGCACAGGCAGTCACAGGGCTCATTTTCCTGTTTCCCTTCTCTGAAGGATGACACTCTTGTACTGCCTGTTGTAGTCTCAAGTTAATTGTTTCCTATATTTTTTCTAATTTTCTAGTCGTTTACAGAAGAAGGTTAATTCTGGACCCTGTAACTCTTTCATGGCCAGACCTGAAGTTACCTGTTCTATTTGGAATTTGTTGAACGGTGAGATGTTGAGGTAGAGCTGTTCATTATGCTGTTAGCTACGGGTTCATTCAGCAATATTCAGCTTACATTTATTGAGCACTTGCTGTGTGCTAGGTTTCTTAATACTAGGGTCTTAAAGATGAAAGATTTTAGTCCTTGCCCCTGGGGAGATCTTAGTCTAATGAATTCTTAATTGAAGGTAAGGGAGACGTTCCGGAGAATAAGCAAACTAAGTAGATGTTGATTTCCTTAATTGTCCCTGGCCATTCCCAACTCTTGCACAAATATGGGATCGTGTTGTTTCGTAGTGAAGTGATCAAGCGCTACCCCACCTGCGTTGTACTAACACAGACAGATAATGATGCCATTTCGCAGGATGAAAGTAGTTTTAACACCCCTACTGCCTCTGTCTCAAACAGATTTCCAAACGCACTGTTGGAAGGACTCACTACAAAGACATACATACAGGCAGACACACAAACTTAGCATTTCCATATAATATGCCTGGTCCAGGAACGGGGTCCTTGACTAAACACCAAGAGGAAGATGTATGCGCATGAGTAATTGAGCTACTGGTACTTTTTTCTTCTTTTAGCTTTCTGATCTTCAGATAAATGATTTTTTTAATAAGAATAATTGATTACAATTCCTATAAGGCAGGGTGAAATGCATGCTTTGTTGTTCACTGTTTATGACACAGAACTTTCTTCTTTTTTAATCATAGACTTTGATTTCAAGAGGTAAGTAGAACAGAGGTGATTTTTAAGAATATATTGTGTGATTATTAGATGCAAAGTCAATTATTAGGTGCAAAGTTTGTTTACCTACTGGACTGGATGTATATCAACGTTATATTTTGTAATTAGGTGTCTTAACTGTTGGACAGAATTTATTTTGTACTTATTGTGGTAGTAGTCCTACTAATTTTGTTTTAAATGGCATGGACTGTTCATTCTCTAATTATTAACGAATTTGTAAAGAAAAAAAGAATTCATAGAGAAAACTTGAATCAAAAAAATAAAGATGATTTCCCCTCTAGTTTCCATCCTGCCAGAGAACATCATGGAAGGGGTTACTCTGAACTTCTCCTGTAGAAGGGCAGGTTTGGACCGATGGCATCCATGGAAAGGTGTTCAGCCTGTCACTGTAGAAGACAGAGCACAGCTGATTGTCCTTTGAGAGGACCCAGTGGCTCAAACACCCACCCTGACCTCACTGGCATTGCCAGCCAGACTGAAGATTTGTCACAGCTCAGAATAGCCCAGTAACCGAACTGGAAGATACATAACTTCCACAGCAACAAGGAACTGGTTTTTGTCCATTCATGGTGCTTGAAATATGCTTCAAAATTGATGAGATGGTTGGATTTGGTGCTTTTTTGGGACTGTGAGTCCTGTTTTTATAGCATCATAAAATCATGGACTTATTTAGCTGGAAGAGCTCTTAGAGAATGTCTGGCTCCACCTGTATGTTATAGGTGAGAAAACTGGGGATCAGATATGTTCAATGAATTCTCTAAACTTGGGATAGAACGAGAGACAAAACTCAGGTCTGGTAACTAACCACCAGTCCAGGAATAATTCTTCTACATGATCTTGCCTCCTCCTAAGACCAGTTTCCTAGACTGCACTTAGTGTGGCTTCGGGTGTCCCAGGCGTGAAGGGAAGCCCTGTCCTTCCCTTAATGGCCAGCCAGCAGCTGATGGGTGCTGGTCCTTGCTTCTCTCTCCCTGGGCAGGGATCTTGAGGCCAGACTGGGTTATATTCTAGCCCAAATGAGCCTGGGTCCTTGTTACTGCTGCCCATTCACCATTCCTGTGCTACTGGAAGCCAGTCTCACGGTAGAACTCACTTTATTTTATCTGCAGAACACAGAGCTGAAGGACAGCGGTAACGATGGGTAGGGACCAGGTTAGGGGAGGTGGAATGTGTCCTGTCTTCCTGACTACCCAGCATAGTGCCTGGAACATACAAGCTACACATTACTTTTTGGGTAAATGATTGACTAATAATAAATGAATGAAAGCTAAACAATAACAGAACATTTTTTCGTAGTCTTCTTGAGATGTTTTAGGAGATTAAACCTTGCTGTTCTTTTCCAGTTTAAATTTTTATGAACCATCAAGATATAATGCAGGCATTAAAATTATGTCTGTAGAGATTATTAACATGGAAATACCAATGCTTAATATTTACCAGAACCAAAAAAAAAAAAGATTGTGGTATAATTGCAACTCTGCAAAAATAAAGGACCTATGATAAAAATTTTCTAAAAAGTCACCAAAATATTAGGAGTGGTAGTATTTGGATGGTGAAGCTATGGATACAGTTTATTCTTTTAGTTTTCTGTAACATTTAAAATTACTTGAATAAACATATTATTAAATACTGTTCTAGTACAAAAATCCTCTTTAAAGCAAATACAGTATATATGCCATTTTGTAGAAAGTAAATTTGAACAATAGTTCGACTTTTTGTATTTACAGTATATGTAATTTAAAGGATTTTTTTCATACTCTAAAAATACCTGGGTACATTTCTTAATCCTTGGCCCCGTGGTGGTGGGGTAGGGGAGGACAGGGGTGATACCTTTCCTCACCCATCAGCAGGGTCACAGCCCACATTCCTATAACAAAAGACAGATTAACAAGAGGAAAGCACACTTTTTTAAATCATAACTTTTGTATGTGACCCTGGAGCCTTCAGAATGAAGGCCCGAAGACTGAGAGTGAGCTCTGCATTTTTATGTGAAGGTGGGTGAGGTGTGGACAGCTGGGTAGAAATACGGCTGGATGAAAGGGTAGGATATGACAGTAATAGATGGGAAACCAAGCAAGGCCTGTGCAATCTGCTCAGACTCTTCCTGGCCTCTCTGTGCAGCATTCCGTCCACCCAGGAATGCAGCAGGACCCCTCTCTGGAATGCCGGGGGTCTTATGACTTACAAGCAAGACAGGTCAGAGAATTTCTTCACGGCCAGTTCTTACACAGAAAGGTGGGGGAAAGAGGTTTCTAGGTGTTATGGCTGGCTTCAGGGCAAGGGGTTTGGTTTCTGTGACCCACCTTGGGGAAGAGGGATTATAGTTTCCATGGCTTTGCCTCTGGGGAGAATGAGGAGTGAGAGATGGGAGGGCAGGAGAAGGCCAGAGGTAAACTTTGATTCTGAGGCCTTCACTTTGAGTTATAGTTTTCTGAGCCCCAGCTGTGGGTTACAGGAACAAATTTATTTTTGCACTTGTCAATGATTTCTAATTCGACTAGGCTCACTTGTCCTGGCCAGCCTGCCCATCCCCCAGTCCACAATTGCTAGGTCCTGCCTGCATTAGCTGGGAAAGCTTGATGGTAGGAAGATAGAAATTGCTCCTTTTCCTTTTGTGCCTGTTGTGACAAGTTTTACTTTTCTGGACTCCCCTAGGCAGTTAGTTACTGCTGTTTGTGCTTCCTGAGCTCTCTGTTCCTGTCTCTAGGTAGCATTTCCCATTTATTCATCATTGCACCCCCGCTGCCTGATACAGTGCCTGGGAAATAGTAAGCACTCCATTGATATGTGTTAAATGAATGAATTAATACTGACTCACTTGGAACTCTCGACTCCCCATGAATTTTGTTCATGTTTTTATATTATTTATCTTACACTCTAGTGCTAGAATAAAATTGAGTCAGAAAGCTTCTAAATTAAGCAAGAAACTTAAGCAATCATAGAGGAGGAAAAACCATCCTAGGTTCAGAGGCCCTGCCAATTAAACTGACAAAAGAGATTAACAAGAGAAAAAACAGCTTTAATTACTTACATATGCACAGAAGTTCACAAAGACAGCACAATTTGGGGGCCTCTATACCATCCAAAGGATGGCAAAGTGTGGAAAAGGACATAGACAAAGGAGAAGGGGTGTAAGTTATGGGAAGGTGGTTAGGAAATGTATGGTATACAAGGGTAGTTTAGTAAGGTTTTTTTGCAGATAGAAGTGCCTTCTCCATTGCTATGAGTTGTTAAGAGACATCCTCCTCTTCCTGGTACTGGAGTGGGAGACACCTTTACAAATGGAAATTTCCTTTGTAAATGTAAATTTCCTTTACAAAAGGGAAACTAGCCCTGTTTTTAGAGCTTGTCCTACTGTTCACAGATTGCCTTCAACTCAAAATAATCCTTATGCCAAAGAGGACTATTTTGGGATGACGTATTCAGGTCCCCTTCACAAACGTATACGTATGATTCAGGGCTGTAGTGGGTCTTGGACATTATAAGACAAAACAGACTCTTATCTGAAAAAGGTTAATTTTGCTAATTTCCTCTGTAAGGGAACACAGTTAAAGAGAAAGAATGGGTCCCTGGTCAGGCAGCAGCTGATGCCTCTGCTGATAAAAGTATGTGTAGTTTGGGTCAGTTATAGTAGTGAGGGCCAAAAGGAAAAAGCAAATCACTTTGCCTTTGCCCTTTTTTAATAAGAAATTAATTTCTGTGTGTGAAAGTATCTCTGCAGCTGCCATTAATATGGGCAAATATTTTTCTGGAGAAATAACTTGTTTCAGAAATAAACTTTTCGTTTTTAACAGCCAACGTATTTTGGCTGTCATTAAGTATTTGCTGTCAAACATTTCAAATTTAGAGATATTTCTTTTATATGTCTTGGAAAGACTAGTGTTTGGAATTTTAGAGATAACAATCCTTCATCAGTGGCGAAATGCCACACAACAGAAGCGTGTAAAAATGCTTGTACAGTAACTGTACAAGTTGTACAGTTACTCAAATACTTAACAAAAATGCTGTTACAAGGCCTGGCGCAGTGGCTCACGCCTATAATCCTACACTCTGGGAGACTGAGGCAGGAGGATCGCTTGAGCTCAGGAGTTCGAGACTAGCCTGAGCAAGAGCGAGACCCTGTCTCTACTAAAATTAGAAAAAATCAGCTGGGTGCAGTGGTACATGCCTGTAGTCCCAGCTATTCTGGAGGCTGAGGCAGGAGGATCGCTTGAGCCCAGGAGTTTGAGGTTTATTTATTTGTTCCCTCTTTTAATCTTTCTTCAAACATCTATTGCCATACACTGTGTTCAATAAGGATCCGAGAGCAAACAGTCTGTTCTGAAAAAGCTAGAATCTGGAATCTGAAGATGTCCCAGGGCGAAGGACCCTGCTTTAGAGTGCTGCAGTTATTCCTGGAGTGGGTACCAGAGAGAAGTGATCTGTTAGTTACACAGCTACTTCTTTGGGGAAGAAGATCAAGTCACCCAAAGCCAACCTACTGAGTGACTGGTCTCACCTAATTACTTGTTCCTTTTCACTATTTGGAAAGTTTAGATAATTTGTATTAAGATAAGATGGTTTTTATAGCTCTTTAAAAATGTATGTCTTGTTTAAGGTGGCCTTTTTTCATTTTGATGGGCTGGCATTGTGTAGAGTGATTTGTGTTTGGCTTGTTGCAGTGGAGGGAGCTGTGGCAGAGATGGATAAAATCACTGCAGAGCCAGGACTGCTGGTCTCCCAGAGGGAGGAGATTGAGGAGATGGGAGGGGGAGGCAGAGTAAGAACGTATTCACCAGGAGTAAAATCATTAGAAAAATATTTTTGAGTATAAAGAATCCTTAAGAATATATTTTTCTTATGAATAATACGTCCTTTTACTATGTTTCTCATGACCCGCTTGCTGCCCCCTCACTGTTCCACACCACCCTGGAAACACCAATAATCCATTGCTTCTAGGCAAGACTCCATTGATTCGGGGTCTCTGTGGGACTCAGACTGTCGTGACATGTGCTTAGTACAAGAGCGATGGGACAGGAACAAGCCGAACCTGGCAGAAGTGATGGAGCAGCTCACCAAGTCTGCCATATGCTTTATGTGGGGATGCTGTAGCATGCTGTCTACAAATTAGGCCTCTGCTAGAGCTTAGAACTAGAATCTAGCTGTCCTCAAGTGATGTGGCATTGAGAAATATTAAGATAACCTCATTTATTGAAAGCACATAAATTTCCATTTTCCACTATCAAATTTTTCTTTCTGGCCGGGCGCGGTGGCTCACGCCTGTCATCCTAGCACTCTGGGAGGCCGAGGCAGGAGAATTGCTCAAGGTCAGGAGTTCGAAACCAGCATGAGCAAGAGCAAGACCCCGTCTCTATTGAAAATAGAAAGAAATTAATTGGCCAACTAAAAATATATAGAAAAAATTAGCTGGGCATGGTGGCGCATGCCTGTAGTCCCAGCTACTCGGGAGGCTGAGGCAGAAGGATTGCTTGAGCTCAGGAGTTTGAGGTTGCTGTGAGCTAGGTTGACGCCACGGCACTCACTCTAGCCTAGGCAACAGAGCGAGACCCTGTCTCAAAAAAAAAAAAAATTTTTTTTTTCTTACTTTCCAATGAGTAACAATTTACATTTGTATCTCATTTTGTAATTTCAATCAACATGCTTCATACGTTATCTAGTCCTTACAGAATGTCTGTGAGTGAGTTTATTTGTAACTTCTCTTATTCCAGGGAAAGTTTGAAGTACTTTATAGAGACATAAAATTCAATAGAATAAAAAAAGTAGATGGGGATATTGGAGTGAAGGAAAAATAAAGATAGACGGATATGGCAAGTGATTAACACCTTATTTTCCATAAAATCATTTGTAGTTGCTAGAGATAGGTGGTTGCAGCCAAAAAAGAGAGGGAAACCTTGTTTATAAACAATAACATGGTCATTAGATGGAAAGAGTAGATGCTCAGGATCACAGTTTTTCTTGATACGGAGACTGAGAGAATTTTCCACGGCATGTTCTCATAAAAGGAACAGCGTGGTTTACGGGCTGTGCGCTCCTGAACCGCTATGTAGACAGTACAATGGCAGGTTTCTCTCGACTGTTTCCTATAACATCCTGCACAGTGCAGCTTACGGGATCCCATCAGAATACATTTTAATAAAAGCAGTTCTCCAAGGGGTAGAACAATGCGGTTCAGGTTCACAGCTCCCTGACGACGGCTGGACGGGATCCAAAGACAACATCCAGGAATGGGAGGACTCTAACTGTTTCAGGCGTTCCTCCATGAATATTGTTTCTTGTAATCCAGTGTTTTTAGAAGTGCAGCAGAGAACTTGAGGTTAGATTCTTTGGCAGGAATCTGAAAGTCTTGGAGCTGGCCCAGACAAAATCATTATCCTTATTTCACAGATGAAGAAACCGGACCTTGGAGAGGTCGAATGATTGCCCAAGGCCGTGTGGTCAGCGCAGGCGCTGGGACTAAACTGAATTCTTCTGACTCTAACTCTGGTGCTCTTTCAACCTGTTCATCTCACTTCTCTCTAACTTGAGTAGAATTCTATCACAATGCGAGAATGTTAATAATGAATATATCAAGCATTCACCATTTACTCCCTGCTTTGATGTTAACTAAGTTAACTGTGTAACTTAAGTCTCGTCCTCCCAGGCCTTTGCGCTCCACTCTCTGAATTGGTGGATACCATTACCTAGCATATTTTTGTCCTTTTACTATATGTGTATGCATGTGTGTGCATACATGTATGGTAAATTTGCGCTTAGATAAAGTATGAAAATGCCTTTGCAGTACAGCTGTCTTATTTCACTTGCCCCTTATCCCAGCATTGTAGTTTTGATACACGTCCATGCTGATACTGGTCGTTTGTTCATTTTAGCTGCGGAACAGTCTTCCTTTGTATGAATCAATAGCAGTATCCATTCTCCTGCTGATGGGATTGGAGTGTTTGCACTTTTTTCTGTTGCAAACATGAACCTTCTCGACCATGTCTCCTTGTGTATATGAGCAATTTTAGAGCGTTTTTTAGTTGGCAGAAATTTACTAACGTCACCACCAGTTGCCGCCTTACTTGAGCATCAGGCAGTTGTGAGAGTTTCTTTGCTGAGCCCTCCTGGGCAAACTTTGGACCTCGAGTGCTGTTCTGGCCTCAGTGGGCCTTCGGCAGCCCTCCCAGTCCTTGTGTGCTTCTCTGGTCAGTTTGTTCATGTTTTCGACTGTGGCCTGTTCCAAGCACCTTCATGTCTCAAGGACTCGCCCCCACCCTTGCTCCCCTGCTCCCGAGAGATGACCTCCCTTCTTATTTCCCTGAGAAAAATGAGGCCTTCTGATGACAGTTCCCTTGTTCTTCTCTCCTTCAAAATTCTTCGTGGAATGAATGGAGGGATAGCTTTTTAACAAAGTTTCTGAGACCCCAAACTGGAACTGTATCTTACCAGGATCCACTCCATCTTCAAAATCACTCGTTCAGATACCCTCTGACCACAGCCTCCAGCGCCTGTAGCTTATTTCCTGAAGTGCTCAAACGGTTCTTCAACCTCACTGAGGCAGCAGTCTGCGCCCCCTCGTTCCGTCTGCGCCCCCTTTCCTGTCTTCACCTTCCTCCTCCTCCCACGCAGGCCTCTCTCCCAGAGTCTGCCTTTTTCCTGCTTCGTCTGCTGCAGGACCGTCCTGGGAACTTCCCCTTATTTCTCCTGTATTCAGTCCCCAGTCCGTTTTTCTCACTTTTAGTTTAGTTTTTTATTTTGTTGGAATACTTCCCTTCCATCTTGTTTTGCTCTCTTATTTTGTTGGAGTAAAGTAACCCTGCCAGTAGCTTTCTTTCTTTCTTTCTTTATCTTTTGCGATGGGAGAGTCTTGCTATTTTGCCCAGGCCGGTCTCGAGCCTCCGACCAGCTAGGATTGTAGGCCCACACCTCGCTCAGCTTCCCGCCAGTAGCTTTCTGAGAGTGAGTGCATAGGACATAGATTTTTTGGAGCTTTGCATGCCAGGAAATGACTTTTTTCTACCCCAACATTTGATTCATACTTCAGCTGGATATAAACTATGGGTTGAAAAGTTTTCTCTCAGACTTTTTTTTAAAAATTGTGGTAAAATACACATAACATAAAGTTTGCCATCTTAACCGTTTTTAAGTGGTATTAAGTATATGAAGTATATTCACATTGTTGTGCAATCATCACCACCATCCGTTTCCTGAACTCTTTTCATCTTGTAAAACTGAAACTCTATATCCATTAAACAATTAAAAGTTAATCAGAAGTTAATTAAAACAGTTACCTCTCCACTCCTTCTCCCCCCATCCTCCGGCAACCACCATTCTACTTTCTGTCTCTATGAATTTTGACTGCTGTAGGTACTCAGGTGAGGGAAGTCAGATAGCGTTTGTGGGGAGCTTTCTGGATCTGCGCTGATTTCACACATCAAGTTTTGCAGCTTTGGAAGTTTTCATCCTAAAGTTTTTTTACTCTTCATTTTCGTATCGTGACTAGCTTTTAATTTTTACTGCTGATTATGAAGTGGGATAATCCCAGTAAATGTATTTCACAGATTATGACAAATACCCTTTCTATAATGTAATGTGTCTCTTACAGTAAGTGCTCAATGAATGTTAGTTACGTAGTTTTTAGTTTCATGGGCTTTTTCATTACATTCCAACAACCACTCTATAAGAAAAGTATTGTTCCCACTCTGTAGCCAGGGACACTGCAGTTGAGAGCATCAGGACTGGGTCAAGGTGAACCAAAGGGTCTTTTAGGGAAGTGGGTGGTCGTGGTTTAAGTGGGTAGCTTAGCGGCACAGTTGGCATTGGCTGGAGAGTGACACTGCTTCTCTATGAGATTGCAAGCCCAGGGGCATCATAACCCGAGCATTGCTCCATGTTTGTTTTCTAAACCTGTAGTGAATACATAGCGTTGATTGTTGTGGCATTTTGTGGTGGTCATTATGAGAACAAAGTGCCTGGGAGGAGATAATAGAGTGGACTTCATAACTCACCTGGCCTGGGAATTTGTACCAATTGCTTCTGTTCAAATGATGACTACAGGATGAATAGTAACAGAGTTAGGAAAACTTTATGGGGAAAAGATAAAGAAACCGATTGCAAATGTTTCACCAACTTTCTACTGTAAGTTTGTAAGTAGATCAAAGTTACTTTCAGTTTCTAGCTGTGTAATTTAACTGACAAAAGGGACATCCTTCAGAATTCCTAGGTGGACCATAAATAACATGGTATAGCTGAAGATTAGTGAAAGAACAAGGGAGACACCCCAGGGAAAATGCAGCCATTTAAATCACTCTGTTAAAGAAATACATGAATGTATTTACTACATCCTGCTATGATACACCTTCTTATGAACCTATTTTCTTTTCTTAAATTTTAAATAAGAAATAGAGTTGGGGTCTTGCTGTATTGTCCAGGCTAGTCTCAAACTCCTGGGCTCAAGCGATCCTCCTGCCTCAGCCTCCCAAAATTCTGGGATTACAGGCATGAGCCACTGTATCCTACCTGATCAACCTTTAAAGATAGATGCTTTTTTCTAACTATTAACAAAGTGATTTTTCAATTGCTGTTAGACTGGCGGGGCCTATTAACAAACTATCTAATAATGAGAAAATGAAAGACAAACTGAGCTACCAAAAAAGCTTTTGGAAGTATTTTCTGAAAATTTCTGACAAACTCAGAGAACTTTTTAAATATTTTATTCTTTTAGGAGAGTATTTTCATTGTGAAGATATAGATGTGTAAGTTCTATAGCATATGGATTGAAGAACTAAACCTGAACTAAGTAATACCTTATTCCCCATTTTTTTTGTCATTTCATTAAAATAAAAGCAAAAATGTTTTTCTGATTTCAGCAGAAATATGCATTCATCATTTGAAATTTTGAAAATGTGGATAAGCAAAAAGAAGAAAATAAAAATCACCCATAATCCCATTCATTTGAGATGATCTCTATTCAAATTTCATTTTTTAGTTGAAAACATTCTAATAGTTGGAGTAAATGCCAAGATTTCTTTTAAAAAGGGAAATTTACTAGTGTTTTGAGGTTTTAGAGATACCACAGGCATATTAAGCAATATTACATAAGCAAACCACAGTCATTTCAAAATAGCTCATGCCATTAATAAAAGTTGCTGTATTAATTTACTTGAATTTTTTAAAACACAATTCCACTTGACCTTAGATGCTTTAATGCCACTACATTAATTCTTTACCCAACCTTTGGTTATGTTCCTGAAGATGTTACTCACTTTTAAGAATAGTCTCATTTGTTTCAATCTAAACCCTGGCTTTATTATGTCATTGTGATAATTTTTATTTGAAAGGGAAAAGGAAATCTGTGAGGAGTACCTGGGAAGGTCTCTTCTGGGCTGGGATTTACCAAGGGAAGCAGCTCCATGCTCCCTCAGGGGAGTCAGAATGCAGAGTTAGGGTAGTTCCGGGGCTTTTGGTTAACAGTGACCTCTGTGACTCACATGAGCCCTTGGCCAAACCCTCACTCCTCTTTCTGCCTTCTGTTTTCATAGTCTTCCTAGCTTTTCAATTCAGATCTTGAGAAATCTCTCTAAACTTTTCTTCTATACTCTGTTCCAGTTTTTCATGGGCCCTGCTTGACAAGTAAACTCCTCTCTGGAAATGTCAATGGTTTCTCCCTGTTTCTCACCAAAAACTATTGTGTTGGAAATGTCATCAGAAAGTGTCTTCAGTCACATCCTAATGACTCCTGTAGCAT
The DNA here is from genome assembly GCA_963574885.1 of Lepilemur ruficaudatus. Lineage (NCBI taxonomy): Eukaryota > Metazoa > Chordata > Mammalia > Primates > Lepilemuridae > Lepilemur > Lepilemur ruficaudatus. The sequence continues at coordinate 17,820 of CAUYRT010010315.1, forward strand.
GTTTTGATAAATAATTGTACTAAGACAGTACTTGGGTCAATCATTTAGCACTTGCGATTGATTCAGTCTTCAAAGTGTGGTTTTACTTTTGATGAACATTTTTAGATTCTCTAAGAAATTTTCTAGGAAATAAAAAGTTATAATTTATATTTTATTGACTTTGCTAATAATTTTTCATAGTTAAAACCAGAAGCTTCTCAGATATCTAGTTATTTTAAGGTCTAGACTGTTTTTTGGGGGGCTGTCATTTTATCTGATTTTTCCCCTACAACTTATGTTTTGATTTTTGTTAATTTTTTTTAGAGGTGGGATCTCATTATGTTGTCCAGTCTAGCCTTGAACTCCTGAGCTCAAGTGGTCTTCCTGCCTGAGTATCTGGAACTATAGGCACGAACCACAGCACCTGGTGTTTTCCTACAACTTTAATATACAATCAGTGAAACCCACATACCAGTTTAGAACAGGAATATTTCTTGATTTTCTGGTTATCAACTTGTCTTTATTGTTCTGTTTTTATTTGTAATATAAATATGGCAAATGATTCTTTCCCCTCCGTTTGATACTGTATATTTGATTAATATTGAGTGACAATAACCACTCTTGAGAGACATTCTTACCAAATTCAAGGTACCATCCAAATAATGCCAATGGGATTATTTGGGGTGAAATGCTGTTTTATATTAAGTATACTCCTGTCTTAGTCTGTTTCAGCTGCTATAGCAAAATACCGTAGACTAGGTAGCTTGTAAACAACAGAAATCTAATTCCCACAGTTCTGGGGTTTCATAAGTCTAAGATGAAGGTGCTAGCAGATTTGGTGTCTGGTGAGGGCCTGACTGTCTTCTCACTCTAACCTCACATGGTAAAAGGGACGAGGAATCTCCCTTGGCCCTCTTTCTAAGGGCACTAATCCCCTTAGTGAGGATCACCTACCAAGGCCTTACTTCCTAACACCGTCACACGGGGGAATGGATTTCCACATATGAATTTTGGGGAACGTAAGGATTCAGTCCACTGCAATTCCTGACAGACGCGTCCATCTCCAGCTTTAAGTGACGGGTGTGCCCTCTCCTTTGTTTCCAGAGTACTCTCTACAGACATCTCTTAGCTCAGTGGTCCCCAACCTTTTCTTGCCTGATGCTCACCTGCTGTGCCCCCCCACCAAGTTTCACGGAAGACAGTTTTTCCACGGATGGGGTGGGGGGTGGTGGCAGGGCTCTGCAGCCTGCCCGATCCCTAACGTGCCGTGGACTGGTACCACAGTCTTAGAGGATTTTGCTTAATACTGTGTTCATCTGTCATTCTCAGAAGACTGAATTTTTTGAGAGGAGACGCTAACCCAGTGTAAATGCTTATTGAGTAAATGAATGAAAGCAAGTGTAAATAACATATGGCAAACTTTTGCTAGCTCTGGGAGGCACCATCGTGTGTTGGTTTAGAGCATGAATTCTGATGCCAAAATCTTCTGGACTCAAGTCTTGGCTCCATCATTTATTAGCTGTGTGTCCTTAGACAACTGTGTATCATATTTGTGCATCTCAGTTTTGCCTTTCAAATATGGGGATAATCATAGTTCCTTACTCATACAGTTGTTATAAAGATTAAAGGAGGTTGTATGTGCAAAGTGCTTAGAGCAGTGCCTATATGTAGTAATTGCTGTGTATAGAAGTGGTTGCTACTATGCTACTATTGCTATTATCCTTTTTTTTTTTTTTTAAATAGCTCTGTCATGGAATAATGGATGCCCTTAGGAAATTCATTGTGAAATTCAGCTTTTCTCCTGTCAAAATGAAGAAGTACTGTGGGTTCAGGAGCCCTATGGTATGGCAAGGGGTGGCCGAGGTCCTCAGTATATCACTAAGCTAAGGACATTGGTATCTTTGTCAGTCATGGGGCTGCCTACCCTCACCATGAACTAATAAACAGCCTTCCCCTTGGGTTAGAATTGTGTCAACTCAGTACAGCAACACTGTTACCTCAGGCTGGTTCTGAGTCATCTTAATCTAGAGGATAAACAACTTAATCATTAATTAGTAAAGCTTATTTGATAGGTAAAATCTTTAATGGTGAACCATGGGAGAGATAATAAAAGGTATTTGATGATAAACAGGATTGATAGATTTTTGTAGCCATGCTATGGCATGAACTACATAATGATGCTTATTTGCATTTTTAAAAGTGGTCTATTTAATGTTTACTATGATTGATTATATCTAGCTGTTGGCCTTGGATTTATTTTTAGTTTTCCTCCCAGCATTTTATTATGAAAAATTTCGAGTATACAGCAAAGGTTAAAGGATTTTATGGTGAACACCTATATATAACACATAGATTCTAACATTAACATTTTGCAATACTTGCTTGATCACAAAGGTATACATTTATCTATTCCTTTGTCCATCCCTTAATACCTTTTATATTTTTATGTTTGGTTGGTTTTATTTTGTTATTTGACCATCTGTATGGTCAGGAAGTCAGTATTTTATTTTCAGTCCCCAGAAACTAATTGTGACATATGCATTCATAAATCAGTGCTTTTCAAGAGTTGTAGAATAAAAATTACTCTTACTGGAAAGATTCTTTAAGAGTCAAGGTGGCGTTAGGGGGAAAAATGTGTTGGTGGGAAAAATAAGCCCCTGGGAAAATAATTCAATATAATGCATACCTCATCAAAACATTCTTTTTGATAATATTAGTTTTTTTAGTTTCACTTTGCAAGCTATGTAGGCTCAGCTCTTACTGTTTCCAGTAAATGGCAACATTTATGGAGCGGAAAAGGAACTAAGTTTAAAAAATGTTTTAAAGAAAATCCTTGCAGGTTTGAAGGTTAACAACAACTTATACATCAACGCCTAAGATATCAGTTTGTATCAACTTTACTTCCTCTAGACAATCTATTAAACGTAATCCCATGGCTTTCCTTTTCACCCCCAGTATAGAGTCTACAGAGCTAGTTTTTCTGGAGTTCTGAAAACAACTCTAAAGGGCATGAATAGGTCACAGGGCAAAAATCTTGATTACAATTCAAAAAGAAGGCGTAGTTACTTTGTTCTTCGTGGACTGTGGAAACACTCACTAGAAAGCCATACTTGTTTTGGAGGGTAGCTTTTGGCTGCTGCTGTTTTCTGGCATTGCTTGTTTACTAGAAATGCAGAGCTGCAGAGTTACTAATGAACATTTGTCCATTTCGCTTTCAGTTTCCTTCTTTAACTGAGATGGACAAGATATAATCTCCACTGAGTCAAAGCATGGCATCCAGTTCTGTGCCTCCCACCGAAGATGAACAGGTTTCCTCGGGCATCGACGATCTCCATATTTCACTGCAAGGTAATTCAGACTGGGTGGGGTGACACCTACAGAAACCATGGAAACTGTATTCCCATCTAGTCATAAATCACACTGCCGTCTGTCTCTCTTAGGGGCATTTTTAATATATCTGCGTTTTTCCAACGATGGAAACCTTTCAGTACACTTCAGTTTCTTTATTGCTGTCTCAGCTCTCTAGAAAAGTAGGTGATACCTGGAAGGAATTTGGTATCTCCAGTTTCTTACTCTGAGTCTATGTATTTTATGTGCAGTGAAAAGTAAATAGTTAACCATGGTTTACTTGGCATCGTTTGTACTTACTTTGTATCTTCTTGCGTAACCTCTTTTAAATGCACATTCTTACCGTGCTGTAATAGAAAGGAACAGTAGTAATATTATAAATGAATGACCTTTCAATCACGTGCATCACGTGTGCATGTATATAAGTACTATCAGTTTTTGTTGTCAGTACTTCTTGTGGAGCTTGGCAGTATTTATTTTGTATTTTGAAAATTCATTAGCCACTATCTACCACCTTTGCTGATAAAGCGAATCTTGGAGTTGAGTAAAGTTCGCTAGTATAAAAGAAATAAGGCTATGGCAGATGTTTGCAAATGTGAAACTATGTATTTTAAAGTAATTTTAAGATTATGGGCAGTATTATGCAACACTTTGTAAATTTTGTATTGGGTACATTTTCAGAATGTTACTTAAAGTCATAGCCATAGACTTTGGTGTTGAGATAGAAATTAATAGCTGTTGGAATAGACTATATCCATATGTACCAGTCTTTTTAAAAGTAATTTTTGTCTGATTTGTATAGAGTAAGAACGACTCACATTTTTGAGCGGTAATAATATTTGAGGTAAGAACTTAAAAAAACTTCCAGTAAAAACTTTTAAAAAAACAATGTCATAATGTTCATACGTAATCTGAATCAAGCTTTTGTTTAACTGAAAAAGAATCAATGTTCTTATTTTTCTGCAAAGTTTTGGTTGCCTGTGAAGTTTTGGCTGCAGTTAAATACTCAGATAAATGTGATTTCTAATGCTTGGTTCTGCCAATTACTCGTTCTTTGAACTTGGACAAGAGATTTGATCCTTTGGGTCTCAGTTTCCTCATTTGTAAAATGTGGATGATAACACCCACGTTGCAGCTATGCTTTGAAAATGAACAATTTAATATATGCAGAGGGCTTACCATAGTGCCTAATACAGAGTAGGGACTCAATAAATGCAAATTAATCATTTTTTAAACGTATTTACAGTCAAAGCATTTCTTGTCCAGGAGCACACAGCTAGAGTAGAAGTCTCATGGTATATAGGAAAAGATTATAACCAAAAGTCTAGTGTTTTCGTTTTGACATTTCTTTTCTATGGCTTCCCATCACCGGTGGGATAAAGTCTGGACATCTTGGCATGGCTTACGGGCTTTTCCTGATCCGGTGCCCACCTTGTCTCTGCCCTTGTCTCCCACCGCGCCCCCATAAGCACCCTGTGCTCCAGCCCCACAGACCATACTCCCCCCTCCCCCACCCGTGTGCTTTTGTTTAGGTTGTTTCTCTGCGGTTTCCCTAGCGTCTCCTCCAGCCCCAGAAGCCCCCCTCAGCCAGCCCTCATCCCTCCTTCATCCATCCCAGGCCAATTAGACTCCGTCTCCTCTGTGAGCCCTGCTCTCTCTTAGGCTGAGATAACATGCTCCCTCCTCTGTTCTCCCATAGTGTGTATTTGAGCATTTATAGTATTATAATTATTATATGTATTAAATAATATTTTCCCCACTACAGAGTGACCTTCTGTCATGTAGCATGCTCTAGCTTACTTCTGCATATGTCATCTTATTTGATCCCACATTGTGAGGTAGACTTCTAAATTTCTGAGGAACAGAGAAAGAAGCTGTGGCTCAGAAAAGACTGAATTCCTTTCCCAGAGTCACACAGCTCGTGAGCAGCATGGCTGGGTTTTAACTTAGAGGACAGGTTTTTTTCTATTGCATCCCACCCTCTTTGACACACCTCAAAGAACAGTTTGAAAGAGGGAATTTCCTTAAAAACTTTCTCTGGAAAATTCATTAAATCTTAGCCTTATCCTTTTCAATCCATAGCAAACTTTTACATCCAGAGTATGAATGGGCATCTTCAAGTAACGTTGGTGATCTCGGGTTCATAAGTAGCTCAAAGTAATTAGCAAGTTACTGAGAAGTGAGTGATCTCTTACAGAGTGTTTTGAATTATAGGAGGTTATGCAATCTGTTTTACAATAGGAGACTAGTATGTGCTGTTTTGCAATGGAAATGTGATATATTTATGCACTATAGTCTGAATGATTTACTTTCATGATGTATTTAGAGGATTGTGGTGCTGTATGCATTGCTCCATAGAGGGAGAAACGGAAAGCCGATACTATAATGTCATCAAGTTGACAGTGGGCAAGGTCTGTTCACATTAGCCAGGTACCCTCGAGATACCAACCATGAAGTTCCTATGCCTGAAAAATGAAGGCTTAATTGTGAAATGAATAGATTTCCCAAAGTTAAGTTTCACATTATTATCAGTGAACTTATAAATGATTCAGCCAGTGTTGTTGGGCTTATGCTGAGTAGCAGAGAGGAAAGAAGGAAGGAAAGAAAAAAAAAAGAAGGAAGGAACTTGTATATATTTCTAAAGGCAGTTTTGGTTTCATGACAGGATTATTAGCTATTTGGGCAAAAAGAATTGATAGGCGATATTGTCTACATGAAGTATTACTGACTTGAAGGCTGTTGGCAATGGTCTTAAAAGCATTTGGCTTTGTAAACATGTAAGCAGACCTGCGTTTCATAAAATTCACATATGCTCAGTGATCATTGGAGCAATAGGAGAAGAGAGTTCGTGTAATATGAGAGGCTCAGCATCACTGCTCCTAAGAAAGTTTTTATTTCTCTATTTCACAATCTTTTTTAGAGGCAGATAGAATGGCCTAATTAACTTTATCAAAAACTTAATCTAAGGTGAAGTAATTGTGGCAACACCCTGAGTCAGAATAATACACTCAAGAAAATATTAAAACATCTGAATTGAAATGTGGTGATTCATTGCTGATACGTTACAAAAGCAGATATTCCATATGGAAATCAAAGCCTGGAAATCAAGTAGTGCTTTGCTGAAATTCATAGAGGAGGACAATAAGCAGGTGACTTCAGCTTTCCTTTTGTTCATCCTTTGTGTGATATTTGAGAAAATATCATTATGAAGGGATTTACAGGGTAGTTTTTATAGGTAGATGTTTATGTTCTTTGCATCTAGTGAGGCAAATAGCATTGCAATGTTTGGATGGTTAGGAAGAGAAAGGAGTGATATGTATGAATTTGAGCAGGTTCATGTAAAAAATGGAATTTAGTTTAGTTTAGTGCATTTTGTATTACTCTGGTCCACATTTTAAATAAATTTGAGATAGGGAAATTCAGGCTATTAAAATGATAAAATAAATGGCTATCTTTAAAATTTTTTTGCTTTATCCAGATGTCCATTATAGAATTCCATTGAATCTTTTCATTTGGGTTTCTTATTTGGCAAAGTAATAGGTGCTTCCTTCCCTTTTATCATAAAAAAATAGAAACTGCATATTTTGTCTGAAATATCTCTGCTGAGCCCTTCAGGTGGGAAAGATATGTCCAGGGAACAATTTTTTGAAGAATTGGGTAGATACAATTATGAAAACAGTAAGGGGTAAAGTTGGAAAAAGTATCCCAGGATTTTAAAGTGGGAAGGGATTTTCTTTGCTATTCAGTGTAATTTGAGACCAAAGTAGGAATCCCTTCAGAAGTATTTCTGAGATTAAAATCCTTAAGGGAGCTGAATTCAAACCCAACTCCTTTGGGGTTTCTGCTTTTAGGCAGTGAGAGTTATGTGGTCACAAGTCAGAGCTGTGATTAGGAGATTAATCTGGCTTTGAGCTGTAGGAAGGTTGGAAAAGGGTTGGAGAGGAGAGTTGGAGAAACCAGTTAGGAAGCATTTGCAAATATCTGAGTGGCAGTAGTGTGTGCCAGGACTAGGGTTATAGCAGTGAGTATGAAAGTATGGGACAGATATGAAAACTTTAATGGGGAAGACTCAACAGGACTTTGCAGCTATGGAGTATGGAGAATAAGGTAGCTAGGCTCCAAGATTTTGAAACTGAGCTGTTTGCGATGATAGTGTTAGTACATATAGTATACAAATTATTAATTTTATTTAATGTGTTTTTACTAAGCATAATAGTATCAAATAAGAAGGCCATTAAATATTATTAATATCAATGTGCTTAAAATTGTTGTAGATAAAAGGTACTTTATAAAAAAACTTTTGAAGGCTGGGCTCTTGAGCCCAGGAGTCTGAGGTTGCTGTGAGGTAGGCTGACACCACGGCACGCACTCTTGCCCGGGCAACAGAGTGAGACTCTGTCTCAAAAAAAAAGAACTTTCGAGAACTTCCTATGCTATGGAAAGATTAAAAGCATGACATGCGGGAGGGCCCATTTGAAAGTGATAGTAATGAGTGAAATTGGCTGCCGAGGTGGAGTCATTCTGAGAATTTTTAAAAATTATCATGGGTAGGCCGGGCGTGGTGGCTCACGCCTGTAATCCTAGCACTCTGGGAAGCCAAGGCGGGTGGATAGCTCAAGGTCAGGAGTTCGAAACCAGCCTGAGCAAGAGCGAGACCCCGTCTCTACTATAAATAGAAAGAAATTAATTGGCCAACTAAAGATATATGTAAAAAAAAAATGAGCCGGGCATGGTGGCGCATGCCTGTAGTCCCAGCTACTCGGGAGGCTGAGGCAGAAGGATTGCTTGAGCCCAGGAGTTTGAGGTTGCTGTGAGCTAGGCTGATGCCACGGCACTCTACAGCCCGGGCAACAGAGTGAGAC
>CAUYRT010010317.1:0-10819 GCA_963574885.1 Lepilemur ruficaudatus
ATTTTTTTTTTTTATATATATATTTTATTTTTGTCTATAAAAATTTTTTTATATCTCTCTCTCTCTCTCTCTCTCTCTCTCTCTCTCTCTCTCTCTCTCTCTCTCTCTCTCTCTCTCTGTCTCTCTCTCCTCCCCCACTCCACCACCCCTTACACACACACACTGATTCATGAACATGGACTCAAAGTTTGGCTAGAAAGTCAGGGACTTGAAAGTAAGATGATTGTAAATTTGGCACTATGGCAGCCTGGGAAGCAGGTATATGAATATGTGGAAAGATCTCTCTTAATGGGCACAACAGTGAAAATATTTGTATCACATGTCAACGTTCACCAAAGAGCAACTTTAGTGGAGGAGAATTTATACAGTAAGGTGGATACAATGACTAATTCTGTGGATGCTAGTTAATCCCTTTCCCCAGTCAACCCTGTCTTTAACCAATAGGCTCATGAACAGAGGGCATGGTGGCAGGGATGGCAATTTACAGGAGCTCAGCAATGTAGACCTATAGTCATCAAAGCCAATTTGGTCACAGCTACTGAAGAATGTCTAACTTACCCAAAGCAGGGACCAACAATGAACACTCATAACATTTATCAATTAAGTTTGCTGTCTTCTATGGGCATGGTTCATGGCATCCTGAAACAATTCCAAAATAACATCAAAGATCATGATTAGATAGCACCATAACAAATATAAGAATGAAAAAGCTTGAAATATTGTGAGAATTATCAAAATGTGACACAGAGACATGAAGTGAGCACATGCTGTTGGAAAAATCGAACTAGACTTGTTCAATGCAGAGATGCCACAAACCTGTGACTCACAAAGAAAAAAAAAACCCCACTAACTGTGAAGCGCAATTAGGCCAAGTGTAATCAAACGAGGTAGCTCTGTGCATAGAACCACTTCCATCATGGAAGAAGCAGTGCTCTGTTCTCACTGAAAGAGAAACTTCCCTGGATGTGGATTTGTCCCTTTTATCCACAATGCTTTTGCCAAAACCAGCATCTTTGGACTTCTTCGATGCCCTATTCACCATCATAGCAATCCACACTTTATAACCTATGACCAAGAAAGATTTTTTTAGCAAATGAAGTATAACAACAGACTCACGCTCATGTAATTTGCTATTTACTGTATTGTTCCATGAATTAGCTGGCTCTATGAAATGGTGGAAGGGCTTTTCAAAGACTCAGTTTTGGTACCACCAGGGTGGCAACCCTTTGAAAGGATGTTATATGCCCAGAATGAGCAATTCATACATAGGAATTTCCTCCTTGCCATGACTCCCAAGTCCAGATATCAAGATGGAATAGGGATAGTTCTTCATATTTTCCCTTAATGACCTCCTAGCAACATTTTTATAATCAATTCCAGCAACTTTACACTTTTCTGGCTTAGAGAGTTTAGTTCCCAGGAGAGAAATGTTTCCACCAGGGAAAGAGCAATCATTCCATTAAACTGCAAGTTGGACTGCTACCTGGAAATTTCGACCTTCTCAGTCTCTGAACCATAAGGCAAATCTAGGATTACTGTACCAGCTGGGATAATTGATTCTATCAGGGGACTTGGGGTTGCTATTAAACAGCAGCATCAAGGAGGAGTATGTCTGGAATGCAAGAGACCTTCTGGGTACCTCTTAGTGCTCCTGCATCATGTAAACAATAAAACTTACTGAAAAGTTTCAACAACACAACACAGACAGGACTGAAAATGGTCCTTTCTGCTCTTGTATGAATGTATTTGTATAATATTAACCGAGTCTTTTTCTTTTTTTCTCTCTCCCATTTTCAAACTATCTAGCGTGAGATATATTAGTGGTTAACCTTATATCTCAGGAATTGCGTTACAGGTTATCAAAGAGGAATGTGATTCAGCTAAAAGGGAAATGAATACCATCAGATGGATAAAGTGAACATGCAGGACTTTGTATTTTCCTGTGAACTAAAAATAAAATCCAAAGCTCTCTGCCAATGGAATGGACTCCTCTTAGGCAAGGGGACCCCAGAAAAACCTTAAAACTGATTTTCCAGCCATGACATGACGGGCTGGGAGAGATAAAGCACAATTACATGTGAATGATTTCCCTTCATAAGTATTCATGACCCCTCCTATAGCTTGTTGAATGTGTGTATTTGACCACTTCCCTCAGTATAAAATCATGTTCCCTTTTGTCTCTTCTTTGAAGCACATGTGCCTGGCTTCTGGCCAAGGCTCTGCTTCCCAGCCTATTGGAATGGCTGCCCAATAGGCTGCTACCTTTGATGAGAAATAAAGCTCTCTTTTTCCCAAAATATAAACCTTAATTTTTTTAAGTTAACATGCCTTTGGGCAGAGGGTTTCTGCATTTTTACTAGGAATTATGGCTTCATATTAGGCAGAAGCACAATTTTGCTTGTGTTTTTATATGGAAGGTGGGTGTGGTTCAAAAGGCAAGAATGGAGGTCAGTGAGAAGGAATGAGCAGTGCTGAACTGTGCTGTGTCAACTTGGCTGGGGGCAGGGGCAGAGTTTCCCACATTTCCCTCCCCTGAATGATTCCAGATTCCAGTTGTCCAAAAGAGGAAAATGTTCAAAATTTGGAAGGCAGCGGTGAATCAGCCACTCTCACTCTCTGAAGGTCGCTGTGGTCAGATGCAGAGACAGAGATGCAGAAACACCCGCCAGGCTCCACGTTGTCACGTGACCCCTTTCTGTGTCCAGCTCTTCCTGCAGGCAGCTCACTCTGCCCACCCAGTGCCTGCAGACCCACCTCCAGAAGCTCGGCTGCGGACCCACAGAGGGGGCCCCGCCCAGACCCTTTCAGCACCACATTGAAAGCTGTACAAACACGTCTTCTCTGATTGAGCAGTTGGTACCTCCTGTTCTGATCCTCTTAGTCCTCCTGGACTTTCATTCCCCACCTCCTCCGACAAACGAGTCAGGTCTAATTTCAATGATGAATCCCTTATTCCCTAATCTCATAATGACTCTGCTCCCTGAATGAATCCTGACTGAGACGTTTATTTGCATCTTGGCTTCTAGATGGATTCAGCTGATGGGGAAGAGCTGACGAGACCTGATCAGGAGAGGTCGGTCAAGGAATTCGCTCCCCTGGTTCTCCCCACGTGCTGCTGAGTCACACTAGGCAGACGTTGTCCTCAACCGCAGGTCACAGCTCCCATCGGTCAGCCCTCGCTAAGAACACTTTCCATGTCCAGTCTCCTGTCATTGTTCTTGCTCCTTGTCCCTGCAGGTCTTTTTCTATCCCTGGGAAACTGCACTGTCACTTCCGGCTTCCCTTCGCCCTGCCCACACCTTTGTAAATATTCACTTCAGTACACTCTCCTCAAGTTCAAGTATGCCTCATAGACATAAATGTAAGAGCTAAAACTACAAAACTGTTAGAGGAAAACATGGCCCTCGGGTTAGGCAATGGTTTCTTAGAAATGATAAGAAAAGCACAGGCAACACAAGGAAAAACAGATGGATTATTGGACTTTAAAATTTTAAACTTTTGTGCTTCAAAGGGCAACATTTAAAAAGTGAAAACACAACTCACAGAATGGAAGGAAAAATGTGCAAATCATGTATCTGATAAGAGTCTAGTATCTAGAGTATATAAATATATATTTTAAAAACCTCTTGCTACGCAAGAATAAGACAAACAACTAACTTAATAGGTAAAGATTTGAATAGACATTTCTCTAAAAAAGATATATAGTTGGCCAATACGCATGTGAAAAGATGTTTAACATCATTAGCCATTAGGGAATGCAAAATGTAACCACAATGAGACACAATGTGAAATTCTAGTGAGTGTCACACTCACTAGAATAATTTAAAAAGATGGACAACATGTGTTAACAAAGATGTGGATAAATTGGAGCTCTTACACATGGCTGGTGGGAATGCAAAGAGTTGCACTTACTTTGGTAAAGTTTTACAGTTCCTCAAAATGCTAAACAGAGAGTTACTATGTGACCCAACAATTCTACTCCTAGGTATAAACCCAAAATAACCCAAAATGTATAGGTATAAACCCAGGTATACCCTAGGTATAAACCCAAAATAAGTGAAAACATGTATCAATACAGAAACTTGTACATGAATGTTTATAGTGACATTATTGATAAAAGTAAAAAATAGGAACAGCCCAAATGTCCATCACTGGATGAATAGATAAACAACATGTTGCATATCCACACAATGAAATATTGGCAATAAAAAGGCATGAAGTACTGAGACATGCTATAACATAGATGAATCGTAAAAATTATGCTAAGTGAAAGGTCCAGTTTTTGTATCAAATGTCTAAAATAGGTTAACACATTCAGTGGTTGCCAGGGGCTGGGGACAGGGCAAAATGGGGAGCGATTGCTAATGGGTATGGGATTTCTTTTTGGGGTGATGAAAACATTCTAAAGGTAAATAGTGGTGCTGCTCACACTACTCTGTGAATATACTAAAAACCACTGAATTTCAATTATAACTTCACAAAGATGAATTTTATGGAATGTAAATTACATTTCAAAAAAATCTGTTATTTAACAAATTAAGTGTGTTACCTGCTTCCTGCTAGAACCCTGATTGATAATGTTTGAAATAATAGATGTCCCAGACTATTTTATTTTAAAATCTGGTTTCACCTACAGGTTCCATCCTGAACTCAACATCATACATCATGAACATCATGAAAGAAAAAAGGTGGTCTAAAAGGTAAAGCATAAATGCTCAACTATGCTGCTTAAGAAATAACAATAACTTTTAATAATATCACCTGGCCACAACAAAACAGGACTATGAGCCCTGAAAGAACCTTAGCACTTTCAATACTGAACTCATCTCGGTTCAACTGGGGAAACTGAGGCCCTGGGTGGGAAACCACTCTTCCAAGAGCACATGAGTTGGATCACAATGCTCTGCATGGGAAACTTCACGATTTAATGGAGAGAATTGTGAACTAGGAATGAAGAGTTTGTGGTTTCCATTTTTCCTCTCAACAAACAAAAATTTAGCAACTACATGCATAACAAAGTCCAAGGGCAGGAGGGGGGTTGAGGTTGGATTCAAGAGCTGGGAACTTGCAGACTGTGTGGACCATGGCAGAAGGCCCCCATCAAGAGAGACCTGTGGGTGTCCTGGGAGGCAATGACGCTGTCTCATGTTCATCACTCACTAGCTCTGTGTGATCTTGGCAAGTCCCCGGTCCTTTCAGAACCTCCATATCCTTGTCTGTCAAATGCAACAAGGTCACTACTGCAGGCTGCCCAAAAGATTAAATGAGATAGCTACAGAACATGAGTGAAATGCTTGGCAAAGAGTGGGTGCTGCTATGGTATCATGCGGTCCCAGGCGAGTCTCCTCTCTCAAATGCCAGTGTTGAGTTAGGTTCATGGCTACTAAACTGAATGTGCATCAGAACCATCCAGGAACTTGTTTAAAAAGGAGACGCCGGGGCCAGGTCTGCTGGCCTGGAATGTGGAGAGACATGGACGACTAGGAAACTGTATTTTTAAACAAGCACAGCAGGGGCTTCTAATCCTCAGATGGCTCCATGGGCCAGGTTTAAAAGCTGCTGCATGAGATGCCCTCCAGGGCCTTGGAGCCCACACGCCACCGGCTCTGGGCTGTGCTGAGTGTGACCCTCTGGAGGTCACCTCTGCAGACAGGCTATTTTCAGATCCACCTCTCAGGCCTCTGGCAGAGCCTGTGCAGATTGCATTGGACACTTCTCTCTCTCCATCGCTCTGCTTCCTAATCTAATTATCACAACAACCAGATGTGACAATCTCCCTCTCAAACTCATTTGAACGTCTCCAAAGGCACCTCTCAGTATCCAGGCTTCTATTATTCTCCCTCAGCCTCCTTCGCTGGACACCTTGGCTCCTAACACTGCCCTGGCTGTGCCAATTAGCACTGAAGTATCCTTCCGCCAAAATCATCCAATTATCGGGCACTGAATAGCAGCCATAGTCTGGCACAATCAAACACTTGTCCAAAGAGAAAAGAAAGGCAACTTTCTTAGCATCCTAAGGGATCCGCCTCCTGGACAGCCGTACCTCTGAGAACTTTTGTAAGTCTGTGCATCATTGGAAATAGGATGGATGGAAAGGCCTCTTTCCCAGAAAAATGTGCACATGTGCATTGATTTATCTCCAATTTCCAGAGTCCAAGGCCCCTTGGGGGGACCATCCCTGGATGGTCCAGTGGCTGACATGACCCAGCCCAGGCACATCACTCACTGTGCAATAGCTGCTGGGCTCCCTCCCAGACCTCTTCCTATACTGGATTTTTCTTTTCTTTCTAGAACAGTTAAGTGGGGTCTTATTATCCTCATCCTTCCTCACAGTCATCCTTTTGCTGAACAACACATCCTGGTCGTCTTCCCCTGTCTACCAGTGCTAACGCTGTACTGATCCCATGGCACCATGGATTTTTCTTAACCACTGGTGGACGACTAAAGTGTTCCCCTCCACTTTAAGGCAAATGATGCATCGCCAGAACACAGAGAATTTAGAAATTGTCATAAACAATATTGATCAGAGAAGGCTTTAGGGAAGAAAAAACAATATTCTAAAATGCTACTAAACACAGATCAAACCATGTTTTACAAATAGACCCGCCCTAGGCCCCCACTGCCTGGCAGATAGATGCACAGTCCTTAGCATGGCCTGATTAAGGCCATGGCCATCTGGCCCTATCTCCATTTCAAGCTCTACCACTCATACTCCCTGCAAACCCTGCCTGGGTTATTTATGACTTCCTGAGCAGGCTGTGCGTTTTTCTCCTGCTATTTCCTGTCTGGAAGGCTCACCCTTTCCTCTCCCTTTACTGCATGCTCTGACTCCCTCTGGGAGATCCACCAGACAAATTTACATATTAAAGGCTTAAAGATGAGCTGCAGGGAAGGGACAGATTTCACTTCCATTCACAGATTCATCTATTTCTTCATTCAGCAGTTCTTGCACAGAGTTCTACAGCCTGCTTCCCCCACGGTAGCTCCAGCAGCAACAGAGGGAAAGAGCCCACCAGGCTCCTCCCTACAGGGAACTTGTGAGCCCTCGGGTAGTGGGGAGCTGCTCAGTGGCCATCCTGTATCGGGATTTCCTCAGATCTGTAATGTCCTGGGCTGCAGCAGGGATAGTTTGCATCTATCCAGTGAGCTTGACCATCCTCCTTTCCTGAGGACACCCCTCCCTTCCCTGCCTCCCTCCTCCATCACCAAGCCTCAGGTGGGGCTCACACCAGGAAACGGTGATCTGACCTGATGGTGGGTTCTTCCTACCAGGGTGCCCAGCTGGGACTGGCCTTGCAGAGAGGGTGGGGGACAGGATGTGAGGCTGCTGTGCAAAGAGAAGCCAAGCCACAGAGGAGGACAGAGAGGGAGGGCCACGTGGGTGTCACAGACTCAGATCAAGTCCCTGCCACATGGCAGCAGAGTCTGTCCTTGATTCTGGAAGCTACCCCAGACTCCTTTCCATCAACGAGGAACAGTAAAATTCTGTTTTTAAAAAACTTAAATCACTTTGACTTGAGGTTCTGACACTTGAAAATTAGTGCTGTGACAATATGTAAACGGTTGAGCAGCTAGGCCAGTCCTTTCTGTTTGGTTCAAAGGCTCTGCTTTCACTGGGCTCTTCCACCTCTCTGAACTCATCTTGTTCTCCCACATCCAGGCCAGCCCTTTTATTCTGCTTCTGGCAATATATTCAAGGACTTTGCAGACATCTCCCCTCCAGCTAAAAAGTCCCTTTGCCCAGATCTTCTCACAGGGAGTTTCTTGTTATTCAAATACGAGTTCACAAATCTCAGAAGAGCCTCCCCCACCGCCTGTCTAACACATCCCATAACCAATCTGCAATGAGCTTGGTGTTTCCTAATCTGCTCATCGTTGGTGGCCCCCTTCAGAAGGCAAGCTCCGAGAACAGAGATCTTGTACATCCTGTTCCCAGCTGTGCCTCTAAAATCTAAGGTGGTGCCTGGCACATGGCGTGAAGTTAATAAATACCTGTTGAATGAATGAGCAAAAGAACAAAGGAAGGAATTAATACAAAGCAAAGGACTCAGATGTTGAAACAGATGACTTGCCTTAGTTCAGGCTGCTATAAATGCCGTAAAGCAGGTGGCTTATAAAAAACAGACATTTATTTCTCATAGTTGTGGAGGTTAGAAGTCCTGGATCAGTGTGGCAACAGGTCAGGCTCTAATGAGGGCCCTCTTCCCAGTTGCAGACGGACAAATTCTCCTTGTATCCTCACAGGGCAGAAAGAGAAGGTGAGTGAGCTCTCTGGGGTACCTTTTATAATAATCTCATTCGTGAGGGCTCTGCCCTCCTGCCCTAATCCCCTCCCAAAGTCCCCACCTCTTAATACCATCACATTGGGGACTGAATTTCAACATATGAATTTGGAGGGGACGCAAACATTCAGTCCATTGCATGACCTAAGCTCACATGTAAGCTCTACCACTTATAATCTTACTTTTCCTTGAAAAAAATTATTCATTTTCTGAAACTCAGTATCACTACTTGCGATGTTGAAAATATTAATGCACAATACAGTTTTGTTTATTTATTTATTTTACCTCCTGCAAGACTGGAAAGTATGAATGTTCTATATAAAGTATGAAGTCTGACCACCCAACGATGAGGATGTTAACAGCAACTAGCAATTATTAAGCACATGCTGTATTTCCTCAATCAATTTAACCAGTATCATGACTGTTAGGTAGGTGTTAATACACCAATTTTAATAACGAAAAAGGAAAGCTGAAGCTTAGAGTATATACATGGTATCTGGAGATCACCTGGAAAATGTGAGGCCCAGGATTTAAAGCATGATCTACAAGCACATGCTGAGCAAGGGGACCAAGTAGCTGGTGGGAGGGTTGGGCTGAGTTAAAGATATCTTTGAATGCTGGATTCCGTGCACAGTGAGTCAATCAGCTTCCGTGTATAACCTATTTCTCCACTGCCGCTGGGCTTCCTGTTGGCCGCTGTTTAAGCAACACATCACTCAGTGTGGACTCGAGACACCCTGATCATGAAGCTTCAGATGGATTCAGGACATTCCATTACTGGGGAAAATAGTGGGGTAGAGTTTAACCTGTGGGCTCCAGACCCAAAATGCTTGAACTTGAACCAGCTCTGCCTCTAACTAGCTGAATGATCTTGGGCAGGTTATAATCCTCTCTTTGACTCAGTTTCCCCAGGAATAAAGGGGCAATAGCAAGAGGCCTTCCTCACAGGGGGAGTGCGAGGATGACATGAGCCAACATAACCGAAGCACTGGGACTAGTGTCTGGCCCAGAGGGAGCCTTCCATAAGCATTCACTATTTCAAACAGAGCTATGAGGAGATAAATGGGAAGAAAACAAGTCAGAATTAGCAAAACATTCTGAATTACACAACACCCTTTGGGAAAAGACAAAGTAATCTGAGGGCCAACTCACATAGTACAATACTCTTTTGAATACTTGCACTTTTTATAGCACCCATCTATTCATACATTCATTCAGGGAAGAAAATCTCACTGAGCACAGATAACACTCTTGCCCCTCCCTCCACCCACCTAAGACTCGTTCAATTATTAGCGTTATGAATCAAGATGGAGACAATGTTATTCAGCAGAGTTATTCCGAGTAAGAGAGAGATGCAGCACTGTGTATAGTCAGGGGAATCCTGTGGGAGCCTCTTGGAGAGGGAATGTGTCTCTAAAGGCTCTTTGTAAATTACCTTCTAAAAGGGATGCACCCTGCTCAGAGGTGGCCCCTCTGTCTGCAGAGCACCAGATGGGTCCACGCAGTACGCATGGGGAAAGTGTTCAAGCAGAGTTCATCTCTGCATAATGGACCTGGAGACTTTGACAATGGAGTTGGGGATGGAATACACAAAGAAAGAGGAGAAGAAGAGTGTGGAAGCTTGATGTTCATGAGGGAACAGGTGGAGGCGGCAGAAGGAAAACATAACTAAACCATCCCAGTGGAGGGTAGGGATGGTAGAAGGTACTAGAAGGAAGCACACTTTCCATGCTTCTCCAAAGGGCAAATTCTAAGGAACTAGATGAATCTACCAAGATGACATTTGCTTTCCATATAAGGAAGATTTATTTTTATACACTCAGATGTTCATGGCAATGGTTTCTTTGAGAGGCGGTGAGGTGTCTACCGATGGAGGTATTTAAACAGGAATGGGACACTCTCAGAGGAAATAATTTGCTTCTGATTCACCTATTTGGAAAAGAGAAAAGTTGACTTGTGATTATAGATTGTGTGTTATAGAGGGTGTACAATTATAGCCCCTCGTCTATCTCCTCTGTGAAACCTTCAAGCCAGGATTTTTCGTGGTTGGATTATTTTAATCCAACATGAAGATGCACTTAGGTCTGTGCCCAGGTTAGTGATGGGAAGAACATGAGAGCAGTGAGTGTAGACAAAGAATAACCAGGTAGAAGGATGTTATGGGCTGAACTGTGTCACCTCAAGATTCCTATGCTGAGTGCCTGACCCCAGCAACTCAGAATGCAATTGTATTTGGTGATGGGGCCTTTAGAATGGTAATGAAGTTAAAATAAGGCCTTTAGGATGAGGCCTTAATTCAATCTGACTGTTGTCTTTATAAAAAGAAGAGACTAGGGCCGGGTGCAGTGGCTCACACCTGTAATCCTAGCACTCTGGGAGGCCGAGGCGGGTGGATAGCTCAAGGTCAGGAGTTCAAGACCAGCCTGAGCAAGAGTGAAACCCCGTCTCTACTATAAATAGAAAGAAATTAATTGGCCAACTAAAAATATATAGAAAAAATTAGCCGGGCATGGTGGCACATGCCTGTAGTCCCAGCT
>CAUYRT010010318.1:0-17792 GCA_963574885.1 Lepilemur ruficaudatus
GAAACCCCGCGGACGGACACCTGGGACGGGGCCGAGCGCCCAGCGAACGGACACCTGAGAGGGGGTCGAGCGCCCCGCGGACGGACACCTGAAAGGGGCTGAGCATCCCGCGGACGGACACCTGGGACGGGCTGAGCACCCGCGGGCACTTAAGATCTGTGCTGCCACTGCTGCCAGGCAGACTGCCTGGCTTGGCCGCGCGGCGACATCGGGCACCCAGGTCCGCGCTGCTGGGGCCGCGCGCAGGGTTGGGTTGTGCCGGCCGCCGCTGCCCGCAGGTTGCGGCTGCAGCTCGGAAGCCCCGCAGCGGGAAGAGGAGCCGGCGGCGCTGTGCACTGAGCGGCCACGGGGATGGGACTGAGCGGCCGGTTCCCGCCCCTGTGCTGCTACTGCTATCAGGCTTGGCCTCCGCTTGCATCTGATCCCCGGATCTGCGCTGCCGGGGGCTCGGGCGGCTGGGAGGGTCGGCGCCCCCGGGAGCATGGAGAGGTACCTGCTGAAGCCGATGCAGAGAAGGATTCCCTTAACACCTTTCTGCAGGCTCTGCAGGTGCTGCCAATATAAGAAGGCAAGGATGAAGAAAAGTGCATTGACCTGATTAGTAAGAAATGCCATGTGAATATAGTTTAGTTTATTGAAAGCAGGTTTCCAAAATTGCCTAGGTGTAAAATCTTTATATTTTAATAGAGTATTATTTGCAAATTTCAGAAATAATTATTCATAATTATAGCCAGAAATGGAATGATTACATGGATTCATCAGCTATCGTATCATGTCATGGGCCCAGCCCAGGCCCACTGGGGCTGCACACAGGCCCAGGGAGGGTGTGGTTGGGCACGGGAAAAGGCGCCCATCTGCGTGCAGGGCCCCCTCTCTCCTCGGGCTGCAGGGTGGATAAGAGACTTGCAGCCTATCTGCCTCAGCAGAGCTCTGGGGTGTCTGCACCACGGCCTGGGCCCCACTCCTCTTCTTCACCCTCCTTCACTGCAAAGGTCAGACTGCCCTCAGCATCCTGACCCCACAGCTCACTGACACCAGCTCCCAAACCCACGCCAGGACTGTCCTTCCCTCTTGTCCCTCCTCCAGGATGTAATGGGTGTCTGTTTCCAGGGTCCCTCTCCCAGCTTGCACTGACTGAGCTGCCCTCTGCATCTGCCTCCCTGGGAGCCTCGGCCAAGCTCTCCTGCACCCCGAGCAGCAGGCACAGCAGCGGCCACGGAAGGCTCCTCGGTGTATGATGTGTGTTAACAGTTATGATGGAAGCCACAGCAAGGGGGACAGGATCCCCGATCGCTTCTCGGGCTCCAGCTCTGGGGCTGACCACTATTAACCTATCTCCAGCATCCAGTCTGGGGACAAATCTGACTATATCTGTGCTGTGTCTCATAGTGCTGGTATGTCACCTGGGCAAAAGCAGAGAGATTGAGATGCATGGGGAAGTTGGATGGCTGCAGGACAGAGTGTCTGTTTCACAATCCTCAAAAATGTCAGTTTTTTTTTTTTTTTTTAATTTGCAAATAAAAAGCCAGAAGCATTCTGATTCCTGCGAAGAATTCCCTGGGCACCCGATTGCTGGGTCAGGCTCCTATAGAACGCAGAGGTCTGTAGTAATGATCATGGCACCCCCTGCTGGTCTCTACTTGTAACTGCAGAAGGGATGCAAAGACACTTCTTTCCGGATTCAAACACTGGGACTCGGATATGCACCTCACTCCTGACTCACGAGGTTCATTTTAATGACCATCCTAAGAAGGTGAATTTACTTGTGACTTAAGAATTTTTGGTATTCTATCCACATACTAGAAAGCGTACTCTAGACAAGAGCTACAACTAACGAAAATTTGTACATAAC
Source organism: Lepilemur ruficaudatus (assembly GCA_963574885.1). Lineage (NCBI taxonomy): Eukaryota > Metazoa > Chordata > Mammalia > Primates > Lepilemuridae > Lepilemur > Lepilemur ruficaudatus. The sequence goes on from CAUYRT010010318.1 coordinate 1,853, forward strand.
GGGAGGGAAAGTTTTAAACCCATTGGTTGCCCCCCAAATTTTCTCAGGTGTCAGGTGTCCAGGTTTTGTGACTTTGGGACAAGGAGGAGGAATTGTCCCCACCTCAGTGTTGATGGCAACTGACATACGGTAATCAACTAAAGAGGGGGAAATAAGCTTTACGTAAGTATTTTTAATGCATATGTACTTTTGAACATAAATAAACCAAAGCGAAATGAAAATAAAATTTTTTCCTAATTTTTCTTATCAGAAAAGTGACAGTCGCCTCCCTATATCTCAAATAACATAATTTCCAGCTTCTAATAACAGCTCTAAGACGCTGTTCATAAACAGTTAATTCTGCTTTATGTGGGGATGAAATCTATCTCCCAGCACAAACAGGTAAGGATCTATCCAGTATTATTTAGCGAGCCCAAAGATAGTCTTAAAATCTGTATTTTATTGTACCACTCTCTTTCTGTCTCTAGCACATCTTTTTTTTTTTTAAATTATGTTTTAGCTTCTTAAGTAAAATACCCACCAGCCAGAAATGTTTTCCCTCAACTTCTTTAACCTATAAAAATTTCATACACACAAACCGACAAAATATGTCAATATACATATGGCCAAAACATTGAAGTATTTTAGGCATTTTTATTTAATAAATAACTTCAGTAAATAGCACTGTAAAAAGTGAACTGTTAAAATTAAAAGGCACTTAAAACAAGAATGTGACTAGTATGAAACAAGACAGGCAATTCAAATAGTGAAAAGAAATATACAGTGGTTTGTTACGGCACTAACTGAAAATAAGACTTGTGCAAGTGATAGCTGTTACATAGGCCATAGTACAACCTCACACGGTCATTAAGAAGGCAAATTTACAGCTGAAACTTCAAAGAAAAAGTCCTGATAAAAATGTCTTAGCCCAAAATTGCAAACAAATACACTGAAGGATTAGGAGAGGTGATAAAAAGCACCAGGCATTAAACAAAATAAAAACAATAAAATAAATTCAACTTATAAGGTCCCCATTTAGCAAACACTTTGTGAATTATGGCCTTTATGTAAATAGTGCCAAAATCAAGGACTCTTTAGCAGAAAATTTCCCAGCACTTTCATCTAAGGCTTGTATTTATAAAGAGAAGGCATAAAAGTTACCAGAGATTAAGTAACTCTTAAAATGGCACACAGGTTTTAAAGCTATTTGTTTTTCCTTCCTAACTCTGTAACTTTTTCCCATGGCCTTTATAGAGCAACTGTTTTAAAACTATTTTACACCAAGTTTAACTCTCAACATTCTTGTCTTTCGTATATATCATCAGTCATGTCTAATAGGCAAATAGCAAAATAACAGATCAAAACAATCCTAAACTAGCTAGCAGGACATTTACTTTGGATTCTGTATAACTGAAAACTGACATATTTGTAAAGCTAAAAATCAGTTTCAATACATGACTAATAGAAACCCTCCTTGTGTTCAGTACTTTAGCACTTAACCCAGTAAGAGCTTGATTTCAATAGTCCAGGAAGAAAAGGTCAAAAAGGCACAATGTGACCTTAGCTGACAAGGATAACCATCCTGTCTCAAGTCTTTTGTCAGTCCCTGGCATGGATTATAACATTATTTTCAAAATAATAAAAAAAATTTTTAATTATACATATTGTACATTTTCAAAACCTGCACATGAGTAAAAACCATGGCAATATTGCCCTAAAGCTATTTTACTGTGACTATGGAAATTGCTACTTTTGCATTCAGTGCTGTGAAGTTTGCACAGGTAGTACTTATTTTCCCTCGTACTTCGGATTGACCACAGTTGTCACGGCACTCTTATAAATAGGATTTTCACCCTAAAAAAAAAGTGAGAAAAATTATCGGTTACTCTACTAAAAGCATGTAGTATTACTTTATACATCAAGATTGAAAGTTACAGTCATTTTAAGAAGTTATGTATATTTTATCTGTCCAGGCATCACAATTTGTTTTAAAGACATTAATAATGTCTTACATAAAAATGAAAAATAAAAGCTTTGTTTTCCAAGTCTAATGATGTCCTTGTTATCTGGCGCTATTTCATCCTGTTCTTACTCCACTGGTGGGTTGATTTAAGAATGTCCTCCATGGCAGGGAATGTGCTTGGACTGCCTCTGCACTCGTCTGCAATGTGTCTGGAATGCAGGTGCATCTTAAGGAAGTGTTACCTCCGCTGCCATCAATTGCATGATTCTTATCCCTTTACTGTGCACAGCAGGTGCAACCAAGACAGGAACTGTTGGCTTTCACTGCGGTGAGGGAGGTGTGTTCCTTGGGCTCATCCACAAAACAAAAGTGTGCATTAGAGTTCTCAGCTAAAGGCTGTCATGGTGTCACGGAGGGCACACTTGGTGACATTCACCAAGTCACACCGTCAAATTTGCTTAGAATGCTAACTAAGGTAATTACCGTTCTTCATGAAATAACTGTCATTCTTCAATCTCATATTGGTAAGATGTTTTACGGCAATACTATACTTTAGTAAAGAGTACTGAAATGACTGACGCCCAGGAAGTGACTCCGAGCCATGAACACAAGAGATAATTTTAAGATCCAAAAATACACTGACAGTGATGTTTTCAGCAGAAAATAACATATAATCCCATACCACTATTGTCTTTAAAAATTCTCTTATGTTAAATCCTATGTTTAAATATCTGCTATAGCATTGTTCTTTCCCCCGTCCTTATAAATTAAAAAGCAGGATGGAAAGCCAAATGAGAAAGGTGGCCAAATAACCCCTTTTCAGAGGAAATTACAGTGAGTACCAATCAAAAATATTTAACTACCAGAGCAATAATATTTTAGGCAAGAATTAAGATTTTAGAATGTTTAGCTTTACATCTCACTATAGAACTAAGTGCAGGTGATATATTTTCATAGTGAAATTGACTATGGATAAATTATTGAAAAGTAAATAGAAATCTGTGCAAAGTCAAGGTGTAGGGGAAAGAATGGCACATTTATGTAAAAATATATGTAGTTCAGAAGTTCTTGAGAGAGAGAGAGAGAGAGTGTGTGTGTGTGTAGGCATATGATTTGAGGTGTGGGGAAACGGAAGGAGACAAGAAAGAAAGGCAGTGCTGGTCATAAAAGGCCCTGTGTGCCAAACTTAGAAGTCAGAACTCCATCCTGTAGATGGGAAACCACTGAGAGAGCTTGTGGCTGGTCCTGCAAGACACCAAATAAAGCACTGTGGTTTCGTCTCAGCCGCTGGTCTGAATACCCATCAGAACATGGCAACACACCTTAGCCCTCATCCCCCACTGCTCAAAACACAACCTGACTGGTTGTTTCAGAAACGTGGAGGAACTCGGGATCCCTCAGAGACAAATACCATACGCTCTGGACAATAAAATCGTACAGAATATCAGATTCTGAGCTCGAATCCCAACTGGAGCTAATGCACGTGCAGTCATTACAGCAGACTTTCAAACTGGAGGTCAGGAGACCGGACCCTAGCAACTAGCTCTTAAAAAGTCATAGAGTACAAATAAATCAGATTTGTCCTTCCCATCCTCCTATCTGCACGAGGCCAGTACTGCTCATTCTTTCAAATATGTTGGGAAAATAAATTGATATTTAATTAAGTTTCTTTTTAATGCATAAGATAAATCTAATATATTTAATACTTAAGAACTGTAAAGGAAGGACAAAAACATTTTAAAAAGCTTTACATTATTGATGATTCCAAAGTATAATTTATATGGAAGAACTTACCTTTGGAGAAAAGTTTGTCTTGTCATGTACACAAACATTTATTTATTACTTCAAAGGCCATACAAACAAAAGTTTAACATGCAAGGTTAGAGGTAAAATTAATCTCACTATCTGCATTAGGCATCATTTTAAATGAGGTAAGCTAAAATAATCCAGATTAGTTCCATCCTTCAGAGTGCAACCCCAGCCCTACCCCAGCAAAAAACAAAGCTTATTTAAATCAAGAGAACAGGGTTATATTCTGAAACCAAGCCCTCTGTACTCGGTGAAATGTCATCTTTGTGCTCACTCTGGAGTGGCTGACAGTGGTAGCCACAGAAACATTTCCATTATATACTGATCTATATAATAACATAACTGCAGGAGATTTGGAATCCACATTTAAATTTACATAACAGCAGATGGGGAAAGATAATTTTTTCAACCCACTTGAACAGTTATAAATTGATAATGTGATACGTTCTTTTTAATGTACCTACGTGGTAGTCTTAATGTGACAAAATAATTACAGTGCCTGTTATCCCAAATATGTAAATATGTTAATGATGTAATTGGCAAACCTTAGTCCCATATCAGAAAAGTGCTTTACAATACTTAATTTAATTTACTGATACTCATTAATTTCTACTTTAATTTTTCTTGAATCTCGTAGAATAATCTGTAGTCATTAATTTGCCTGTAATGCACTAATGCATAAAGAAATTTTTACCGAACTTTTGCTTCTTGAATTTTGGCTCAAGTAGTAACATTTTAGCCAAAAATTAAATTAACAATACAAATATTAAGTTTAAATTATAATTATTTATAGATAATTTCCTTCTAAGTATAATTAAACATATAGCCAAAGCAAAAATTTCACCCCTCAGGACAAATTTTCTCTCATGTGAGAAATAACAACCACATGAAATTGTCAATATTTGACTATCTTTGACCTACAAAGAAAAAAGAAAAAAAAAAATCCCAGCGATTTCATTGGCCTATCAGTTTTCTCTTAAAATGACTTTCTGTAAAAAAAAAAAAAAAAAATGACTTTCTGTAAAGTATTAGGTGAGAAAGAGAAAAATGTATCAAGTCTCAGACTAACACAAACATGTACCAACCTGCCCATATATGAATTTGACTATAATTTTCTGCCATCAAATCAAACTTTACAAAAAGTCTTTAAATCTACTTGGAAATAAAAATCTGACAAGTTAATGATTTCTAATATTCTCAGTACTTCCTATATCTCTTAAAAATATTAAACATTCTTATATTTTAGCCTCTTATTCATTATCAGTTTATAAATGCACTTCCAACGGAGTAAATAAATGTAACTGCTGTGCTGGACTCTATGTGAAGGGACTTCCCTGTTACATTTGCCCACAGCAGCAGTGGTGCTCTGACTGAGTTACAACAAATTGTCAAAATGCTATAATTCTCTATAAAAAGTGATCCAGCTCTTCCTAACCAGGTAACAGAGTCTCCTGAAGATATGTGATTGCTACCAGGACAATGCAGTGAAATAAGAACACAGACACTGGAGCCCAACTGCCTGGGGTTGAATCTCAGCCCTCCGACTAACCAGTGATGTGAACTTGCTCAAATTACATGTAGCCCTTACGTGCCTCAGTTTCCTCAAATGTGAAATAGGAATAAAAATAGCTCCTATGATTTTCACTATGAAGATTACATATAGATTAAGTGTTTAGAGCCATGCCTGAGACATGAGTATTATATAGGTGTTAGCTATTATTGGAACTATTACCAACATCATTAACTGCACAGTAGGTAGGAACTGAGATAAGCGGTATCCTTCCAGGAGCTATTACAATCAGTCAGCTGGGAAAGGCAAGAAGAGTTCTAGATCACCGGTCAGGAGAATTCAGTTCTTATCACAATCAACCTTTTTTATCTAAGAGTTTCAGGGGCTTATGTGATTATATTAAAATATGCTGGAAGCATTTCATGAAAATTCAGATATTAACAATTTGAAACTAAGGAAGAATTCTGTCCACTATTGATATAAGAGAAAATAAGTTTGTCATCCAGGTGAAACACATTCACCAATATAACTTACCCAGGCTTGGAGAACAGGATAAGCAAGGCTTACAAAACCACTAAATTTCAATTAAGTTTTAATTTAAAAACTGTAATAAGACTTTCTCTTTAAAGTCTTTATTATATAAAAGAATTTCAATCTCAAATTTGAAAATTAAGATCATTCACATACATACACATATACACACATATATACATTAATATGGTCCTCTGGCTTTTAATGAAATTTCAAGTTATATTCAAGAACTAAAGAATCTCAAATCTTTCTAGAACCAATAATAATGAGATTGCAATTGTATACTATACAAACATTATACCAGGTTACAATTATTTTTCTATTTTGCAATTTGGATTTTACATTCAATTTTCACTATTCAACCCTAAAATTGATACACAATTTGTTATTTAAGGATAACACCACCTGAGGCATAGGACTGTTGTGAGGGTTACAGCTGACAGATGGACTTCATATACTGTTGTGCATTTGCTAAAAACAACCACTCCATAAAATAGATAGCACTGACTCTCTGTCACAGACGAGAGAAACTAAATCTCTAGGAGGTGAAACGTCTCAACACTGTTCTACTAAGTGGAAAGGCTGGGATCTGACCCTAGGTCTGTGCAACTGCAAAGCACACAAAGCACATTCTCTTTTCACTACAACATGGCTGTTGTTTCCATTCCACAAAACTTACTTTAAAGGCCTTCTAAACACTAAGTTAACACACAAAAAGAAAAGCCACAATATAGCCATACAAATAAAGCCAGACTTAAAAAAACCAGCAATAGTGATAAAGGACACACAGTGCAGTAAAAAAATGATAAAAAGGTCACATGCAAAGGCAGAAAGTGAAAGAAGATACGAACGGCAACTTAGAGACCAGCTTTACGTCCAAAGTTTGGGTTCTTGAAATTATTAATAGGACTCTTGTAAATCGGATTTTCTTGCTAAAGTAAAAGAAATAGTGTCTAATGATTTCATCAGAAAGAAAACTGACATTTATAGTGTTTCAACACTATAAAGGAAATTTTTACTATTTCTATACTTTTGAAATTAGTAACTTTTTTTTAAACCCAAGCAAATTGTAGTAAAATGGAATTGACTAAAACTCATTTATAATTTAAAGATACTGAAGATAGCCACTGCCTTCTTGTATCAAAAGATGAATACACAGAGCCGACATTTAGCCACCTCACCCTCTGACTCTGATTTCAAAACACTAAATGCAGGTGTAAACTTTCAGTCACTCAGAGCTTTCAAAACTTTTTTATAAAGCAAGGTTTATGGAGATATAATTTCCATAGAGTAAAATATGCCTTTGTTAAGTATAGAGTTCAATTAGATTGCAAATGCATGAACACACCCACAATCAAGTTATCCCAAAAAGATCCTTTATGCCCCTTTGTGGCCAACCCTTTCCCCTATTCCAGCCCCTAGCAACCACTGATCTGATTTCTGCCCCTATAGTTTTGCCTTTTTCCAGAATTTCATAGAAATAGCATCACAAAGTATGTAGCCTTTTGAGTTTGGCTGCTTTCCATGTTGGTTCTTTGTTTTTGTTTTTGTTTTTTTTTAAAAAGAGAGAGAGAAGCTTTCCACTGAACAGCTTGCTACACAGATAACATTATTTAGGATTCTGTTTTATGTTAGACAAAAAGGCAGAAGAGCAGATTTAGGATCAAAACTATTAAAGAAATAAAAATATTGGCCACAGTACCCAGAACATACATACATTCTTACAATGTTTCCATGGGATATATTTAGGATACTTTCTGTTTTTCACTAAATATAAAGTTTTTGAATAACATACTTTTGGGGGAATAAAACATTTAAAGAAGACTTTAATAATCAGTCTTACAGTTAATGAACAAATCTTAGAAGTGTTACATTTATTTTATGCGACACCTTACTTTTTGGATGTTTAGTAACTTACCGTGTCCCATTTGGCATTCATTTTCTCCTTTTCAAATTTAGCAAATTCCCTTCTGTCATGAATTATCATTAAAAGCTTCCATATCAGCAGTAATGCAAGGCCAATAAGAACAATTCCTGCAACCACACCAGCTACAATTGGGATGATGTCTGGACCAGTGGGACACTCTGGAAAAGAAGGTAATGATGAGCACACAGGGGACTAGTATGTGCAAAGTCCAGCCATAACCACTAAGAGTATCTTTCTTTTATGGATCTTGCTTTTACAGGGCAATATTCTTATAAAAAAATATAGGAATAAAATAAGAATAAAAAATCCCACATAAATGAATGCATATTATCCCAAACAATCTGTAAAACAGCTACTAGAACAAATGAATTTACAAGGTTACAGGATACATGATCAGTCAACAAAAATCTTAGGTATTTTTCTATATATAATATATACATTTATTTCTACATATTGGAAATAGAAAACAGTCTCATTTATAATAGCATCAAAAATCATGAAAACCTTATGTGTAAATCTAACAAGATATGTACAAAATTTGCATGTTAAAAATTACTAAACACTGATAAAAAGAAATCTTTAAGACCTGAATAAATGGAGGGATATTCCATGTCCATGAATTAGAAGACTTCATACCGTTAAGATGTCAATTTCCCTCAATTTGATCTATAAACTCAATGCTATCCCCCTGGCAGAAATTTTATAGAAATCAGCAAGCTAATACTAACATTTACATGGAAGGCAGAGAACTAGGTAAGTATTCCAAAAACACTTTTGGTAAAGAACAAAGTTGGAAGACTCATGTTACCTGCTTTCAAGTCTACCTATAAAGCTTCAAGACAGTGTGGTACAGCTAGAGGACTGACATACAGATTAATGGGACACAATACAGAGTCAGATATAGGTGTACATATGTAAGGTCACCTGATTTTCAGCAAAGGTAGAGAAAGAACACTCTTTTCAACAAATGGTGCTGGAACTATTGGACATTCACATGTAAAAATTTGAACCTCTCACCATATATTAACACAAATGGGTTATATGGAACTAAATGTAAAACTAGAAACTACAAAACTTCGGGAAGAAAACAGGAGAAAACCCTTGCAAAGAGTTCTTAGATATAATAGTAAAAGCAAGATCCATAAAAGAAAAATTTGGTAGACTGTACTTCATCAAATTAAAACCTCTGGTGTTCAAGACAGTTAGAAAAAAATGAAAAGGGCGAACCGAGTAGGAGATTATATTTGTAAAACACGTAGGTGACAATGCAAACCAGTACAGGCACTTTAAAAAATAGTCTGGCAGTTTCTTATAAAGTTAAACATATGCTTACCATATGCTCCAAAATTCCACTCTTAGTATTTACCAAAAAGAAATGAAAATTTATGTTTGCACAAAAATCTGTACACTAAAGTAGAAAATTCCAAAGAATCTACAAAAAGGCTACTAGAAAAGCCAAGATAAAAAATGTTTTATTTTCTGAGAAGTTGGACAAATTCAGCACTGTAACATCCTTTAATAAATTATCTTCCTCAGTGTCTAAGCCTAAATCAACCTCAGATTTAAATATCATCGGTAACGATATAAGCCTTACTGAGTACCTGTGTCAGGCATTATTCTAAATGCCTTGTATGCATTACTGCATTTAATCTTCAAACTCTCCACTCAGAAAACTTAAAGCCTGATCTTCTTTTCCTCATTTTTTATACAGTAATTGAAATACTATATTAAGCTTTGGAGATGAAAAACTTCCCCACTTGAAGCTAAAATAATCCAGCTGGAGACTGTTCCAGGACATTAAGGGAACCTGACAATAGGCCTAAATCGTGAAAACAAGATACAAAGGAAATGAAAAGGATTTCTGAAACGATCAGAGTTCTACCTGGAGTCTCCACAACGTGAACAGTGATCTCTCCGTTCCCACTCACGGAGTATGTGAAATAGAACCAGCAGTCGTCAACATCCTTCTCCTTACAATGGGACAGGGGGTCTACTTGGCCTGGCTGGGGCAATTTGTCCCGATTTTCTACCTTGGTGATGTTGAAATATGAGCATTCCTGTGCACACGTGTCTTTCTTTTCTCCTTTATTGAAGGCTCTGCACTGAACACATTCTCTGTTGAAACACAAATTATTACATTTAAATTTTATTATTTATCTTAAGTATCTGCTGAAACATTGTTTCATGTGCTAATAAACTCATGTGACCAAACTGAACCAAGAGCTATGAAGGAGGATTTAAATAAATGGAGTGACATATTACATTTCTGGATGGAAAAACTGCATAAAAACATGCTAGTTTCCCAAATGAAATTATAGATTTATTACAGATCAAATTGAAATCCCAGTAAAGAAATAAAAGGTAGTAAAATAAATGAGCCCTATCCCATACTAAATATATAACATAAAACCATAATAATTTTTTTTCCAGACAGAGTCTCACTCTGTTGCCTGGGCTAGAGTGCCATGGCATCAGCCTAGTTCACAGCAACCTCACACTCCTGGGCTTAAGCAATCCTTCCGCCTCAGCCTTCTGAGTAGCTGGGACTACAGGCTTGTGCCACCATGCCCAGCTGATTTTTTCTATATATTTTTACTTGTCCATCTAATTTCTTTCTGTTTCTAGTAGAGACAGGGTCTCACTCTTGCTCAGGCTGGTCTCGAACTCCAGACCTTGAGCAATCCGCCAGCCTCGGCCTCCCAGAGTGCTAGGATTACAGGCATGAGCCACCGCGCCCAGCCCAAAAGCGTAATAATTTAAACAATGTGTTACTGGTACAATAAAATTTTTAAATGGGAAAAACCCTCAATTTTGCTTAGTCAAGATATAATTAAGCAATTGGTAATCTTAACAGAGGTTACCATGTAGATTCAATTATACAGCAAATTCAGGTCAAAATAATAGTACAACTCTCATATGATACACTTCATTATCATGGAATACCTACTAGGTGTTGAGAGAGAATTTTTAAGAATTAAAGAGTAGGCTTCCAAGTGGCAAGTATTTTATTTATAGTATAACCTAATATCGGCCCCGTTCTGGTTCTAGTGCTAATACACACTTAGATCAGCAGAGAGTAAATATCAACTATTTCAGGCAATTAGGAAATACTTACTTATGCTCAGCACAGACGCCAAGGCAAGTCTGACACATCTCACAAGTCTTCCCTTGAAACTTGGGGTCTGTACACTTGCAGACGCCGCACTCACAGATGCCCCGGCCATTGCAGATCTGGCCGTTTGAGGCCTCGCAGGTAGACGTGTCCAAAGAACAGTCACAGGCACTGCCCGTGTAGTTAGGGTTGCATTCACACACACGACAGTTGCAAACACCATTTCCTGCAATTAAATATACCATTTCTCAAAACAATGATAAAAATATAAAATCACAGTATTGATTTAAAAGTAAAAACAAACAACAACATAGGAGAAAGTGTCCCAAGGGAATGGACTGACCCTTAACACTGCCACTTTTCTACTTACTCACCAAGTAAACTCTTAAATTTTTTATCACATTAGATGGAATCACATGTTAGATCCCACATGTCAGACCCTTTTCTTACCTCCACAAATTAAGCCATTGGATCTATCGCAGTTGAAATTATCACATTCGCAGAATTTGCCAGAATAAATTTCATTGGTATTATCCCTCTTCCTACAAACACACTGTCCACAGACACACTCCCCATTATTACTGCAGATTTCTGAACTGTTTTCTTTCCTGCAGTAAGCATCCATGTCTTCACTGTTAACCTCATCTGTGCTACATTCACAATGTCGACCGACACGTCCCTCGTTGCACCTAAAGAAAGATTCCAAAAGTGTAATCGCGTAAAATAAAAATAACGCAAAATAACAAGTCACGCTGTCAAAAAGACTGGGAGAGGAAACAAAGCTATGAACAATCTCTTCAAACTACAAACATAGCAGGTGGGAGTGTCCATGCCACACTTGTGCATGTTGATGCCACACACGTCATACATGTGTATCAAAGGGTTACATGTGCATGCATACACATGCGCATATGCACACACACAGGGACACCCCAGCCCCAGCCAATCAAGTTCATATGAAATATATGCAAGGGCCTAGGAAAAAAATTTCTTCCAGAAAGTAACAATTTTGATCAAGATGAAAATATAATCTTGCAGTTAACAGGTGAACAAAACATCTGGAAAGAGAGAATAAACTTCTTTTTAAAGAGTATGCTATATACTCAAGTGGCATGTTATTACATTTGCTATTACAGGTGAACCACCTCTAAATTTAAAGCAATGGTCCCATTGTTAACCTAAAAAAGTACAATAAACACACCAAAAAAAGTATATGGAAGTTGAACAAAAAGATTGTGCATATACTTTGAAAATATAATCAACGTGTTATTTTAAAATAAATTTAGCCTATAGGCCCATACTTTTCAGATCCCCTATGCATTTTTACAACACTTAATGTTCATGGACACTGGACACACTGATTCTGAATCTTGTAAAAATATAAAGGGAAGAAAGGCAAAGCATTTTCAAGATGATTTTTTGGTAAATGACATTGTACTAAAAATGGATCTGTATGACTCAACGGGATATGTACAACAGGGAAAATAAAAACTGTTAACATTTAAATTGTTGTTCTGAACAATTAATAACTGATGGTGAACTATAGCCATGTATTTTTCTCAGATTAATAACCCTTCTAAGCCTAGTCATTTGGGGCAGACATTTAGATCAAAATACTTCCCTCCTCTTCCTACTCTTTTAAGGAGAAAGCTATATTCAGAGTATACTCCGTTTTAATTTTTAATTAAAAAAGCAACCACGGTGTGAAAATAAAATTTAAAACAACTGATTGAAGTTTTGTTATTAGATTCTACATCCTGAAAATATCATTTTCTCTTTTTAATTTTACAACACGTTTTTAAAAAACCTATTCCAACAAAGCAGAAGTTGTTAACTTCTGTTAACAGAAGTTGTTAACACGTAGTACAAGGTGAACATCCTTTATTGCATCATAATTCCATTTCCCAGATAAAATCACCATAATCAGTTTGACGTTTTTTCCGAAACATTTTCTTACAAACGTATTTTACAGAAGCTTGTTTGCCCTAGAAATTCATATTGCTATCACATGAGAGCAATGCTACCTTAACAGTTTGTTGAATGGCTATAAAAACTTTCACTTTGGAGTAAAAAGTAGTCATCGTAAGGAAAAAAAGGAAAGAACTTTCTATAACTATTACACACAAGATCATCAACTGATCTTGGGGTGAGCAACAGAAGTTGGAATAAATAGATTATTTGCTCCAAATAGATTTTCTCTGAATGTCTCAAAACACAGCCTGGCCTATGACTTTTTCAACTAAGGTGGCTCTTTCTGTCACTGTCTGTCAACTCCCAGCTTACCTGCATGCTCCGCACTCGAAAGTCCCATTTCCCTCGTGACACTTTGGACTTGCGGGGATGCCTTCGCTTTGGCAGTCACACTCACAGATGAACTGAAGAATAACCTCCACTTCCTCAGTGAAGCCCAGAGGCTTAATTTTAATGACTTCAGAATCCTTATTTGGACATTTACTTGAAGTTATGCTAATTTCAAATTGAACCTTGAAGAAAAAAAAACAAGATTAAGTTAATAAATAACTAAACAATTTCATTCTACTAAAAGATATTTCAAAAAGTTGCTCATTTCTTTTAATGTTTCTCAAATTATAAACTCATTTTTCTTACAAATATGCAATTTCTTTGCTACAAAAAAAAATGCTTTTACACAACATACCTCATCTCCGATGGAAATATTGGAACATTTTCTTCCATTTTCCCCTGTTCCATTCACCCCGTTCTTGCAGAAGGATTTGTAACTTATCGTTACTTCTTCTGACAATTTGCCGTTTTCCAAAATGACTTCTGAGGAAAGGGACTAAAAGAAAGCCTAATTATACATCAAAAAGTCAAACAAAATGCTACTTGAAATGCATAAGACCAAGGCGTAAAATAAACTATTCAAAAAAAATATCATTTCAATAAAATATTTTGAAGCCAAATCTAACTGAATGACTAGAAAACATAGAACCCAGAGTAACAGGCTCTAATCAATAAAGATCCAATCTCCAAAATAAAGTGCACAATCGAAAAGAGTGTTTGTTTTAATTATTGAGTTAAAATATTAATGAACATACGGTTCAAAAGCCTGTTATTAATTATGAGGAATCCTAAGAATGTAGAAGAAATGTTTTCTTGCTCCACCGGCTGAATGGCTCTCCCGTGGCCTGACCTCTTCCAGCTAACCATCGACTAAGGTAAACAATCTACTATGCAGTCTGGGGACAACTGTGCTCAGGAGCCATTATAGCTGCCCATAAAATAAAACCAAAGCCCCCAAGGAGGAAGGACTTAAGCCAGTGCTTATTTAAAGTACCAGACCTCTCAGGACAAATGGGGAAGGTCGCAGCGGCAAACTAGCTCTTGTTCACACCCCTACAAGGACAGGAGTTAGGAAAATAATCTGTTAAGACAGAGAGCTATGGGGAGGACATGGAACAACTGGAATCTTGTAAACCTTTGTAAAAACCCCTCTCTGAGTCAGGTCTTTCCTCAACATTTTGGGATCCCCATGGCATGAGGTTAAAATACCCCAAATTCAACCTGCCAAAAGGTTGGGGTATGGTGGTTGAAACTGGCAGATGCAACACACAAGGGTTACCATAATACTGCAAATGCCTCAGATGATTTAAAATGATTATTAACCAATGGTAAATGGGTACCATTAAAGGTGCTCTGAATTAAGCTCTAAAAAGAGAAACCAATTCTTCTTTAATTTCAATTCAACTTCCTTCTATGTGGGGGGAAAAAATCCTATAAACCTCTTTTAAATAGGCCAGTCATATATTTACATGTTATGTATTTTATGGTGTGTCTATATGTGAGTGTGTATACCTCTTGAAAGTGGAAAGCTATATCCTCTGAATACACGGGAAGAGAATTAGCCAAAAAGCTTTTCCAGCACAATTCACCAAAACAGATGAATCTATTAATATAAAGGATACTTTGGGGAGGAAGATGATGATTAGGGGAATCCCATAAATCTAAATATAAAATACGTTTTACAATTGCTTTCCAACAAGGAGATCTATTGCTTAATGACATACAGATATTTGGAAATTTTCCCCACGTGCCTTTCTCATACCTTTGCTTTGTTTAGGCTATGCAAATAATTGTGCTTTTGTATGACTACGTGTACAGTTTTTTCTTCCGATACAGAATTCAAGTGTTTTGCTGTCCTTTGGGCTAGGTAAACTGTGTATGAAGAAGTTTTATTTTCTTTGAGCAAAGTATTCTCAACAGAGTATTGTCCAAAACTGATCTTACTTAAAATGTACTCACATTGTATGCATCAATGATCAACTGGATTACATTGCTAGAATTTGCAGATAATGTTCCTACTGCTGACTTAGGGATCAAGTTTTTCAGTTCCTGCAATTAAAAAATAAAATATGTAAAATACAAATACTATTCATGCAACTAATTAGCATCTACTGAGCAACTAACATTTGTCTTTAAATACCAGTTCCCTATACATTTCATAAATAACTTTAGGAGTCAAACCTGAAAAACACAACTAGTTTTCTAATACATGATTAAAAATTAATATAAACCACTTCAATAAAATTCAGTTTGCCTAGATTATCTAGTGGCACTTTCTCACATTTCAATTCCCATATGATTTGCCTCTAATGATTAAACAAAAACTGTCTAGAACTTTGTTGTTCTTACCGCAAACATACTTACCTTGTAAACAGGCTGAAATTCTTCAGTGACTGCAAAAATCGTCTGAATGTTATTTTCACTGAGTTTCTGGACAAGGTGAGCAATAGAAGGATAATCCTAAGAAATTAAGTAATATAATTTAGTATGTAGATACATCCTTCCAATCTATTCCAGATTTTTCAATACATAATGCCTGGCATATATAACTGGATTGCTTACAGAAGACTGCTTTCAAGTAAGAGCATCAAATGCGAGCCAGAGTGTCTCCGCAAAAAAGACAGATTTTAGAAGAAAGTGGCAGAAATAAGCAAGCAGACAAGCAGACATCGGACGAGGGTCAGAAGGAGGGATACCTGAGACCACGAGAGACTCCACGGGAGGAGGTTGCGGAGGAGAACTGGAAGGAGAAAGCCCACGAGAAGCTTGGAGATCAGCGACAAGGGTAGGTGGAGCGGCTAACTTTCC